>JAKTRJ010000012.1:0-182688 GCA_030579655.1 Liangdongia dryadoides
CTTCAGAAGATGGAGCAGCTGGAGTAGAAGTAGCTGGAGCTGGGGCTTCAGAAGAAGTGATTGGACAGTAAGTGGTGTAGACAGTTTCGACGTTTTCAGAAGTTGAAGTAACAACAGTAACACCGGTGGTAACTGGAGTTTCAGTACATTTGTTGTCTTTACAAGAAGTGACGGTAACAACAGTAGTAGATTGTTGGGTGGTAGTTTCTTCTTCAGTAGAAGCTGGAGCGGAAGAGGAAGCTGGAGCAGTTGGAGCTGGAGCAGAAGAGGAAGCTGGAGCAGAAGAGGAAGCTGGAGCGGAAGAAGAAGCTGGAGCAGTGGTAGAAGTTAATGGACAGTATGTAGTGTATTCAGTGATAACACCAGATTCAGTAGTGGTGACAACAGTGACACCAGTAGTAACTGGGACTTCAGTACACTTGTTTTCTTCACAAGAAGTGATGGTGATAACGGTGGTTGTTTCATCAGAAACAGTGGTGGTAGTAGCTTCAGAGGAGGCAGCAGAAGAAGAAGCTTCAGAGGAGGAAGCTTCAGAGGAGGAAGCAGCAGAAGAAGAAGCTTCAGAAGAGGAAGCAGAAGCAGAAGAAGAAACTTCAGAGGAGGCAGCAGAGGAGGAAGAAGCTGGAGCAGAAGAGGAAGCTTCAGAAGAAGAAGCTTCAGAGGAGGAAGCTGGAGCAGAAGAAGAAGCTTCAGAGGAAGAAGCTGGAGCAGAAGAAGAAGCTTCAGAGGAAGAAGCTGGAGCAGAAGAAGAAGCTTCAGAAGAAGAAGCTTCAGAAGAGGCAGCAGAGGAGGAGGCTTGAACAGAAGAAACTTCAGAAGAAGAAGCTGGAGTATAAGAAGAGATAGAGGAAGCATCACCGTCAATGGTAGAAGACAAATCAAAGGACAAAGTCTTTCTCTTCATCAATCTCTTACTATCTGGTTGGTTGATTTCTAAGTGTGGGTTAGAAGTGTATGGGTGTGGAGCAGTAGCTTGAGCGGAGATGGAAATGATTAACCAAGAATCCTTGTCAATGTTTTGGGTGTAAGAGATATCGTAAGATTCTTCATCCAAAGCAATAGTACCATCAACGGCAGTACCATCAACAGACAATTCAGCCTTAGTGAAAACGTAGTGTTCAGTGTCAGCTTCAGCAGTAACTTCAACAGAAGTCCATGGAGTGTAAACACCTGGAACGTAAACATCCCAGTGTGGTTGACCATCCTTCAAGTAACCAGTGATGTATGGGGTTGCAGTAGCAGAAGAGGAAGAGGAGGAAGAAGCAACTGAAGAAGATGGGGAGTAGATAAATGGTTCAGAAGAGGAAGAGGATTCAGAAGCAGAGATGGAAGAGTAAGTGGAAACAGCAGAGCTGGAAGAGTTAGTGTATTGAGCTGAGACAGCAGCCAACAAAGTGGCAACAACAGTGGATTGGAACAACATAGCGAATGATTTGTTTTGAATGTTATTGACGCTTATCGGTAAAGAAACATTTTATAAGAACGAATTGATGAAGCGGATAGCTATTCATTTATACTTTTTTTTCAAGATCTGAGATTTATGAGCATGGATTCTGATATTTGGTTTTCGTTTTACTCGCTGCAAAAGAAATATTTAGTTGATATTGCATTTCATGCCCAGATCAGCTGTGCATGCAACATACATGCAGGCTTCAACTCACCGATTGGGTTTTGCCTGCCAAATCCAAGTTGAAAGTGTATACAAAAATGTGATGAATCTTCCATGATTGGCTAGCTGGAAGAGGCTCTAAGCTTTCGAAGATTATAAAAAGTAAAGCTCAATGCATACACATGCATTTACATACATATGAATTTCTCTTTTACAGTATGCAAAATGCACAACTCAACGACATATATGCATTAGGGACGCATAGTAAAGCACCATAAAATGTAACTGGATGTATTATGCTGAACAAATCGGTCCTTTTTGAGGGCTTGAAAGACAGATCGACAAAAGTTCAAAATTTCAACTGCGAAAGAATGCCAATCTATGGCGATTACTAAGTAGGATGGTGCAGGTATATAAATGTTTTCTTCTTTTTTGAGTATTTTGGGACTGAATGACTGCAAACCTATGGAGCCCCGTGTGCTGGACAAGACAGATCAATTAAAAATTAGCGTGTGTCTATGCATTGTTTACCTATTGACTATTACTAAAAAGCGCCACTTTTTGTAATGTTATTAAGGTTTGAAAGATTAACACTTCACATTTGAAAAATCCTAATTGGGATGTGAGAATTTCCTCTAAATGTTAATAAAGAACGCATGGGTATTTAGTAATCTGATTGTTTTGATTTTGTTATGTATTTTACGTGTTGTAGATGTTAAACTCAAGTGTCTGAGGTACTAAAAATTCAAACAAATATTTTAGTATTTAATGAGTGATTGTGTATAATCACACACATTTCATTGATTCCTATGTTGAGTTTCATTATTTGAAGTTTTTTCTTTTTGATTCATATAGTAAAATAATCACAGACCCTTTAAATTTCAAGAGTACACACACCATTATTTCATGAAAGCGTGTTTTATTTTTAGTATTAATTCGAGGGGTTCTTATTTGATGTTGCAGTGAAGTATGTGTATGTACTATGTAGGATGAATGATGTGCTTCACTCACTTAAACAAGTTCTGTAAGTTCATAATAATGGCTTATTCAAGAGAGCGAAAGGGTAAGAGGTATTGTAAACTTAAAATTATGGTTATAAATCTCAGTGTGAAATTAAACCTTGAAGTCATTATTTTAACAAACATTATCCATGCTGATTGTAATTGAAACTCCTAATTAAAATTTCATCCCTTGATTAAGATCTGATCTGAGTTATTGTCAACTGAAGCTAAATTGATCATGATTGATAAGCATTAAACTCAATCCAATTCTACAACTGACTGTCTTAGACAATATAAAGAAGATGTTATAAAAGACAAAAATGTTTGAGTAGGAAACCTTAATATTTTGTGACAATAACTAGAAATGAATAATAGTGGTATTATCTGCGAGTATACAAACTATCAAGCTCATTACAATTCATGAGAACAAACGCATCAGCTGAGGAGCTGATAGTTCTTTAATGATATTACAAGAGAATGTACGTGGAAATGTAGTTGTGCAGTGTTCAGTTGACACCTGGTCCTGAATAGATGACAGTTTTTTGTCACTAATTTCTTAGTTATGTCAAATTTTAGTTCAAAATTATTGCGACTTAACCGAAATATTTTTAATGTTGCGTAACGTTTAAACTACTCGTAAAGATGGGGGCATAATTTTTATTACTTTTTTGAATAGAGGAGGTTTTTGAACGATCCAAATTAAGACCAAATATTTTAAGTACCGAAATCTTTACAATTTCATTAATGCATAAAAGAAGCAGGTTTCAAAGTTTGGTACATTTCAAGAAATTAGTTGAAACATAAATTTCCTTAAGGGCTTGAACTTCTAAAATAAGCTTTCGTAACAACTGAAATAAATTAGATAACAATTGATCATTAAAGATAAATATATATTAAAATGATCGGCCAGCCTAATTTAATGTGAGTAAATCGATCTGCTAAATTAATCATAATCTTCAGGAGGATTACCGGTACTTTGTTGTTTTTGATTTCTTTTTTCTTTCTGTCGGAATTTTTACCTCAACACACAGTTTAGTACATATAAATGCATTACAGTAAGAAGAAGAAGAAGCTTAGATGAAATAGTTACAACTTCAGTCAGACACACTCAGTGTTTCTTTCTTGAAATGATGAACTAGCACCTAGTAACATTGACAACCATGTAAGTAATACATCTTAATATGGAACATTTGTTAAAAATTTCTTATTATAGTACATACTGCATCAATTGTACGAGCTGAATTAAGTTTCTTTCTATTAGTTCAACACTGGATTTGTGTGTAAACCTCTGGAGAAGTTAGTCAAACGAGTATGTCTTGAAACTTGTAGTAATATTAGTTGATTAGAACAGAAGTAAAATCAACAACACTTGAAGCTCGTTACTTATGTTAATTTAGGTTTAGGTTTTTGAAAGCTACTTGAACTTTATTTGAGTGATTACATATGATGCTGCAGCTGCACTGTCGAATTATTAATTATTACAATTTGGAGATTAATTATCCGAGATTAATAAACAGGCTCAAGATAAGTTGAAACTATGAATCACAAAAAGATTAGTGGCATGTTTAACCAAAACTTTAAGTGTGGGCCCCAAGTTTCCTTTTTTTTTGTTTTGCATTACAGTTTTTTTTCCATTTCTTCCATTTTTTCTTATCACTAAGCTGAGAAAACTTTCAAAAGTGACAGTAGGATAAAATGAGTATCCTAATGCACCCATTTGACAGTATTGAAATAAGCCACAAAAACATCACCAATTCATAATTAATTCTAATAAACAACGAAATCATTTAATAAATGATCTCATACTTCGTTACATATTAATATCCGTTCGATTTTTCCCAATTCGGTTATCAAAGTTTTTATTGTAGACCTGATGACATCAACCAATGGCATTGGTTGGTAGTACCTTATATGCCCAAGAAATCAAGAAATAAAGTAAAATAGAACTGAAGATTCACTTGTATTGTAAATGTTAAACGCATAAAATTGATAACTTTAAAACTGCTGTGTCGTTCAATGCGTTTTTTTTTTCCTTACTGAAGGTTCCATTAAAGCAAATCAAATGCATGTTTCAAGAATGCAGCACTGCCTATAACAATATGGCTTTATGAAATTAATCTGTGAAAAATTTGTTGAGACACCATCAATACCATCAATAAACGAATCTTTTTAATCGTGTGCCTTTAATTAATTATCAACAAAAGATGATAGCATTTACATTTCGTATTAAAGTCATTATTATTACAGTTTCTGTTATACTGCTTATTATAAGTTTAAGTTCATACAATCCTAACTCCCAAAAGAAACTTATTAAAGCTTACAAAATTATCAAAGATCAAAATTATGAAACCGTTGATGACTATGATATTCGTTCTTTATATGAAGAAGGTTCTATAAGGTATAAACTAGCAAAAGCCTTCCCATATGAAAAAACTACTGAAAAACCACAAAGAAACATATTCCAGATGTGGAAGAATAATGATATTTCTTCTTTAGATAAAGGGTTACAAGATTTGATTGCAACTTGGAAATCTCAAGAAGTTGAAGATAAAGGATCATTCAATTACAACTTTATAGGTGATGAACAATTATCTTATATAGTGAATTCTACTTTTGAAGAAGTTCCAGAAGTGGCTTTAGCTTTCCATATTTTACCAAAAATTATCTTAAAATCTGATTTCATGAGATATTTATTAATTTTTTCAAGAGGTGGTATTTATTCTGATATTGATACTTCTTTAAACAAGGATATTTTGCAATGGATAACTTACCAAGGTAGTATCTATGATAAACCAAATAAAGTGGGATTAGTCATTGGTGTTGAAAGTGATAGAGATGAAAAATCATGGGCTAGAAATGGTATGGCAAGAAGATTACAATATTGCCAATGGACCTTACATGCAAAAGCTCATCATCCTTTTTATAGAGAATTGATTGCTAGAATTTCGGAATTAGCATTAGAACACTATGATCCAAAGACAAATACATTGAAAAAGGATGATGTAGTTTATGATTTCAACAAAGGATCTAAAAATAAATTTGCTGGAATTTTAGAATGGACTGGTCCCGCAATGTTCACAGATACAATGTTTTACTACATCAACCATGTTTATAAAGCTTCTGAAGTTTTATTCCCTGATGTTGACTTCAAAAATGATAAAATCATTGATCCGAATTTATCATTAAACCTACAAGGTAAAGTTAATTATGAAATGTTAAAAGGTTCAGTTCATAATGAATATGATCCAATTGAAAGACCTATCGGCTGGCAAAACTTGACTAGACAAGTTCATCCAATCTTGTTTGATGAAGATGTTTTAATCATGCCTATTGTTTATTTCAATGGGAAACAAGGTGATAAAGATAACTACGCACAACATCACTTCAAAGGTAGTTGGAAGAATAATTAGATTTGTTTAGATATTCATATACGTTTTGTTTAATTCTAAAATTTCTAATTCCACGTAGATTCATCATACAAATACATGCGCATGGACATGCATATGGACATACATAATATACTTACTGCATCAGGTGCATAGAGCATGAGCACGCATATAATGTATTGTCGCGGATCTTTTCACGACTCCTCTTTAATTTCTTTTTACTTTTTTTTCCGAACTTTAACCAAATCTTAAGATTTTATTAATTAAAAAAGTATTTTATAGTTGAAAAAATGAATATGTTGTGATATATATGAAGTTTGTCTGCTATGATACTTTCGAAGTTTCGTAAGTGATCAACTAATAATAATAGGGTTTGAAGTAGAGTACAGTCGAGTCCAACTCAAAACCTCAAATCAAGAAACGTTGACAGCTTGATAATATGATATTTGGTGAAAACTTTTACGCACTAAATTATATAGTACTGAAATACTGTCTGATTTATTGAGACCAAAAGAGATTATGGTTAATTGCTGATCAATGAATAGAACGATCTAATTAGTATTTGTAAACGTGTTTAATCTTAATTTTTCATCTAGGGTCTGACGTTAATGTGAATAGGTACGCTATTCCATTAAACTAAAATTTACATAGATGGTAATATTAGCCATTGAATGCCTGCATTAGTGATGTGTAATTTTTTTTTTTAATAATTCAAAGTATATAATCAGGTACGATATGTAGTTTGAAATGTTTGACCACACAGCTAATGATCATCACATCATACTTTACCAATAATAGTAGCTAACATATACAGAAGTAGATAGTTCATGACATTTTGGAACTTCAACAATGATAACTTGTTCAAGTTTAAAAATTTATATGTTGTTACGGAAGTTAGAAGTTGAAACAAAGACAAGTTAACAGAAAACAACTTGAAAGTTTTTCTATGAAAAGGACTAGGAAAATTTCACTTTCAGCTAGAAAAACTCATGTTTGACTATTTTCTCGACTATATTCCTTAATTTATTTAGTTTATATCCGTGTGTTTCTTTAATATGATTTAAAACTTAGACACGGCCTGTTATAAATTTAGATCGAATGTTTAGCTTCGTTTGTTCTATGCGTTCAAGTTTCAGTTTAATAACTTCGTGCGCAATGATACAAATGACAAAATTGTCTGTGAAGATTAGCTTGTTCTAATGCTTTCAAACACACTAATAAATTCATGTTGAATTCATATTTAACAAATCTAATAAGGAAAAAGATACATGGGTTTATGGACTTTAGATCCATATAATTCTAGTTTCAAAATTTTTATATATATTTAAATCGAACATCCAGTCGATAATCAATGCAGTGACACATTTTTAGATAAACTGATTGACACGGTTCATGAACTTTGAAGATTATTGATGTGAAAAATTGAAGCTGAATAGTTCTTCCCTTTTTGACTTCTTTACTTCCTATTTAGTAATGCATAATTGTAGGTCCTTTGAACGCAAATCCCGGTATCGATATCTGGTTTAAGATGAACCAGCGATAACTCTTGATCTAGAAGGTCTGTGATCTACAGTATCCTCTATACTACATCCATTGGAGTTACGAGATTTATGGCTCTGATCTCCAGAAGTAGTTTCAAATGGTCCTTAAGATCTAGACTGTAGATTAGATATTACTATTGACTTTTAATTTGTTACTCAACCACTGACCTTTCAATGCATGAACCAAAAGTCCAACTTCATAAAGTACATTGAATACTGTATAGAATACTACATCACTATCGATACCAAAAAAACAGCAACTTGGTTACACTACAATGAAAACGATAGTTCTAGATTCAAATCAGTGATTTTCTTTCAACACTTTCTACATCAAAGCAATTTATTAAATATGAATCGTCTATAGTTACATCTATTAAAACAATGTGTTCCATAATTTACCCAGAATTTCTAATATGTCATGTTCATGTTCAGAGAACTGGAAGAATTCACCCTTGTATCTTGGATCATTCTTAGCACCTAAAATATCATAAGCACAGTAGATATCAGATTTACAATATTCTTCTTTATTTGTGATAGAAACATCAATTTCATCAATTTTATTCGGAACTTTAACTTCTTGTGGTAATGGAATAATACCATATTTGATAATTGTATTTAATTTTAACCAATCTTTAACTTTACCTGCATCTTTACCCAATGTACGATACAAAGGTTTATCAACTTCAGTTTCATAATTCAAATCATCAGCATATTTACAATTACCCAACCCATTAGTGATGAACAAGACGGATGAATTAGCAACACCAAGAGATGTATCCAAATAACCTTTATGAGAAGAACATATTTCATGAGAAACACTTTGTTTAATACGACGGTTTTCTTCAGGAGTTAAGTCACCAACAATAGCTGGGCCTTGTTCATAAATTGAGATTTCATCATGAGAACCACTTAAGAATGGACCTAACCAAGTTAATTGTTTGTTAATATCAATATTTTGACTATATTTCAATTGGAATAAACCAATGGTGACAGATAACAGTAAACCAGAAAAATGTTCTTCTTTATTCAAGACCAATGCATCATTAGTAATTGCTGGAACTTTACCATCATGGAAAAATCTAGCAATAGCACTATTAGATTCTTCATCTTTTGAAATTTTTTTGAATTCAAAAATATGTTCATCAAGTTTTGAAGGATATAAATCTTTAAAAAATGATAATTCAGCTGGTTCAATAGTTTTATCCAATTGTAAATCTTTAAAAAATAATGAACCAGATTTTTCATAAATCTCGCTATCTAAAACACTATCTAATTTAACAGTTGGAATGGTAGCTGCATCTAAGACTAAAACATGTTTAAAAGAACTAAACAAAATTGCAAAATTTTTGAATAAATCTTTTGAAGCAACTTCCCATAAATTATTATTAACAGTCATCTTTATATTAGCGAAATAAACTTCTGGAGTTGGGAAACTAGAATCATATTCCTTTGGATAACCTTTGATAGAGTCTTTATTTAAGAAAGCAGAGGAATCAATTTCAGAAGTAAAATCTTTCTTTATCTTGTTTTCTTCATCTTTATCAATAGCACCATGATGAACAATTTGAATTGGATGTTTAGTACCTAATAGTCTTAAAATTTTGATATTTTTATGCAAGTTTAACAAATCATCTTGATCATAAATTGGAATAATATAACCTCTACCATTTAAACTATGTTTAAAATTATATAAGAAAGTACCATGTTCAATATAATCTTGATCAGTAGCTTGTGCATTAACAGTTGGAACACCAACAGATACAGTAGCAGCATCTTCTTGATCCTTAGCATTCATTTTTTTATAACTTGGTAATATTTTTTTCAACCATGGAAACAATTTAACTTCTAGTTCAGTAGCATGAAACCATAAGCTTGAAGGTAAGTCTTCTTCTGCTTCTTCTTCCCAATACAGATTTAAACTTTTTTTGGAACCAGTTAGTTCACTAAACAAATTTTTATTAATATAACAATAACCAAAGATTCTAACATCTGAAATAAAATCATTTAAATTTTTAAACAAAGTTTGATCAGCAGTATTTTTTGTTTTGAATTCAGTTTCTAATTCATGAATACGTTCATCTGATAATTTTTCATTCTTAGCAGTTGCTTCATCTTTATATTTTTGTAATTGATCCTTCCATTTTGGTAAAATTTCTTTATCTTTAAACTTGGATAAGATATGTTCAAGATCACTAAAGTCTTGTGATAATTCAAAATCTTTAAAAAAATTTTTGCATAATTCATGATATGGTAATTTTTCAATAGCTTTTTCACTATTTTCTTTCAATAATTTATCATATTTAGAATTATAAACATCATCAGCACCAATAACTAATAATTCTTGTTTTTTACCTTGTTTTTTACCACCTGTATAATGTGATATTTTTGATGTTATTGAATCTTCATCACTTGATGCTCCAATTATATGTATCAACTGTAATAAAATAATAAGTAAAAGAAATACTATAGCAGCACTTTTGAACACATTGATTCTATAAATCCCCAATCTTGCTGGTTGTCTCAATATTTGGTCAAGAGTTCTCATTTTCTCTTCCTTTTTTGTTTAAATTGAAATTTTGTAATCGATTAAGTTTCACTTTTTTAGTTGATCTCAACTGAAATTCATTAAAATTTTGATTACGTAATTTATTAATAATTTATATACAGAATTTTTTTTTAAAATATATAATTTATTTTTGTATTTGATCTTTCTTATTAGCTTCCTTGAATTTTTCCAAGATACTTTTAACTTTTTCTAGATCAGTATCACTATGTTTTTTATCCAAGAAATCTTTTTTAAATTCCATTTTATTAGCTTTTTTTCTAGCATTAGCTCTTTTTTCTCTTGCAATTCTTTTAATTTCACGACTAGATTGATCAACTTCAGCTTGATCAAAACTTTCTTTACCAAACAGCACATCAAATACACGACCATCACCCCAGAACCAACCATTTCTTTCTACAATCCATCTACCATGTTTAGTTCTATTATCACGTAAAATGAAACTAAAAGTTGCATTTTCTAAAGTACCATATTCACCAGAACCTGTAAATACTTTTCTTTGTGAACTTCTAACTAAGTTATCTATTGGAACATTGACATGACTTCTTCCACCAGTTAAAGAATAACTAACAATTTTAATAGATTCTTTTCTTGGATCAAAATACATTCTTCTAACTAATCTAGTTGGTATAAAAAATGCAATACCAACTAACCCAAATGGAATAATAGAAACACCTAAAGCCATACCTAAAGCTCTCATATAACCAACTGTATCATCATCATTCTTATATAAAGCATTAACTGTACTAACACTCCAATCTAAAAAATTTAAACCATAAAACCCAAATACAATAGCAATTGCTGCACAACCTTTAAACCAATTTTTATGAGTTTCAGCTTCATATATTAAGGTTGGTTGTTTTTTATTATATAAGGATTCAACCATGGAACGTAAAGTACTAGTTTGAGCTCTTGGTGCATCTTTTGTATTTCTTAATTTTGGTGGAGTTTGAAATTTTGAAATAAAAGAATCATCTAATTCTTCACCTGGTAATCTTGTATCTTGAGATTGAAATCTAATATTCTTGAGTATAGATGGAACAGGTCTCTTCACGCAACGTAATGAAGCACCAATTGTTGGTTTAACAATTAGTCTAAACATTGTATGAGATTTGAATTATGTTATATAATATTGTTTAATTGTTTTCAGAGAAATAATTTTCGGCAAAATTAATTAAAAAAAATCAAAACTTCTCCATCAGAGAATCGAACCTGAGAAACATAGTAAAAACTGATATCATAAATTAACATTAATATTGACTATAAATAAATTCTATTTCTTTTTTAAATCATTGGCCTTTTTCAAGACACAAGGATTATGACCTATATATTTCCCATTGACTTCTTTGAACGCATTTAGGTAATCATTTGGATCACTGAAAGCAACAAAACCAAACCCTTTATTAGACGCTCTATGATCCATTGGAACATTAACTTTACTAACTGATGTATATTTAGCAAACGCTTTAAATAATATGGTATCATTGACATCTGGACCTAAATTACCAACAAATAATCTGAAATGTTTAGGATCCCATTCAGCTAATGCAGCTTTCTTTTTATCATTTTTATTATTTTGTTTCTTATTTTTATAACCTTTCAAACTGGGTTTACTAACACCACTCTTTATATTATCACCAATTATTATAGCTGGTCTATTTTTATTAACAAACACATTTGGACTAGGTGTAATATTAACAGTTTTTGCCTTTTCACTTAATAGATAAGATTCTGGTCGCACACCTGAAGCCATACGACGATCAGAAACTTTGTACGTGTTACCATTGTTGGTGCTTGGTTTCTTAACTCTATTACTGGACATGCTATCAATTTCAAATTTTGTTCTATATAATATTGTTATTGATAATATTGGTGGCACAAAATTTTTATTTATATCTTTTTCTAATGACACGACTCATCTTGACAGTCAATATAAATCAAATATTTAAAAGAAGAAAAAAAATCAAACTACAAAATAAATTAACATGAAATATTTTAACTTTTTATGTATAGTTGATCTAAAGATATTTACAAGAAACCAAAAATCTTCAATAAATAATCAAAGAAGAAACCAGCACCAAGAATTAACCCACTATTAATGTTAGATGTAAATTTTTCCCAACAATCTCTTGGATTATCTAAATCAACAGTAATAATCATTTTAGCTAATCTATAAGCAAATATACCACCACCAACTATAAAACCTGGGGTAGTTAACATACCAATATTTGAAGCAGCAACACCTAATAATGACAATTGTGCTACTGTTAAACCAGTAAAAATTTTTTTAGAATTTTCACCCCAAGCTAAAGCTGTAGATTTAATACCTGCATTAACATCAAAAGCTTTATCTTGATGGGCATAAATAGTATCATAAGTCATTGTCCAACACCAAGAACTGAAAAACAATGGTAACATAACAGGCCAGTTCCAAATTCCCATGGCTGGGAAACCTAATAAAGCTCCCCAATTAAATGCAAGTGCTAAACAAGCTTGTGGATAATATGTGAATCTTTTAAATAAAGGATAAGAACAGACAAATAATAATGACCCGGCACCTAATAAGAAACAATCTAGTGGTAAACATAAGATGATACCAAGACCAACACCTAGTTGAGCACCAAGAAATGTTACTGCTTGTTTTGGCGTGACTCTACCACTGGCAACTGGTCGTTCAATAGTTCTTAAAACTTTTGAATCCAATCTAGCATCTAATAAATCGTTAATAGTACAACCAAACCCTCTCATTATAATTGATCCAACACCAAAAATAGCCAAAGTACTTAAAGTAAAACTTAAAGGAGCAGCAGTTTGAAAAGCAGCCATAGAAATAGACCACCAACATGGAATAAACAATAACCAAGTCCCAACAGGTTTTTCTAATCTCATTAATTCAGCATATGGAATCCATTTTTCTGGTAATTGAGATACAAAAGGTCCTAAACCTTTTAGACGGTCTTCAGCAGCTTTATGTCTTTCTTCTGGAGTAAATATAGAGTCAGCAACTGGTTCAATAGGTTCCAAAACATGTTTTAAATCTTTTACAGTTTTCTTCAGATCTGTAGAGAAAGATCTAAGCATCAATTGACCTAGAGGTGGATGGGTGTGCCCTCTAGAACGAGTAAATATCAATTTTGATGCTTTGAAGATAGATGGCCGCACAAATAGTCTGGTAAACATTCCTAATAAAGTTGATTGACTCTCTTTCGTTAATAAGATTTCTAATTTAAAGGAGATTTTATAAATTCAATGGATGGTAATTAAATTTGATCATCAATGCAGTGCATGTCTGGCCTAATGCATCCTACGTAAATATCATACTACATAAGATAAAGTTGGGGCAAAAGCTCAGCGTAAATATCAGCACTAACAACTAGCTGTCCATCTGACACGTTGTAGAATGACAGACGCGAAAACCATCAACAGCCCATCAATAAACATCAACAACATTTAACGAGCTCAGCGGCTAACTAAAACATACAGTTCCAACACAACATAATATGGTTTTATACACTGCATCAACTACAGCTCCAGTCAACATTGCGGTAATATGATTGATTGATTTTTTTTAATTATTTAATTACTAACAGTTTGGTTTTAGACTTTAAAGTACTGGGGGAAAAGAGACAAAACTCTAAACTTACCAACTAATTCTTCAATCTCTGTTACATTATCACAAGATGATCTGCGTACTTTGACTTCTGTTGCAACCTCTGAATCATTTGACAAGGATCAGTTGTGGTTGAATGGTAAAGAAGAATCTTTGGCTTCTGAACGTACTCAAAATTGTTTAAAAGATTTACGTCAACTACGTAAACAACTAGAAGATTCTGATTCTTCATTACCAAAAATTTCTGATTGGAAATTACATATTGTTTCTGAAAACAATTTTCCAACAGCTGCTGGTTTAGCTTCTTCTGCTGCTGGGTTTGCTGCTTTAGTTGTTGCAATTTCCAAATTGTATAAATTACCACAATCAACTTCTGAAATTTCTAAAATTGCTAGAAAAGGTTCAGGTTCTGCTTGTAGATCTGTTTTTGGTGGTTATGTTGCTTGGGAAATGGGTCAATTAGAAGATGGTTCTGATTCTAAGGCTGTTGAAGTTGCCAGTAAAGATCATTGGCAAAATATGAAAGCTGCCATTTTAGTTGTTGGTGCTGATAAAAAAGATACCCCATCAACTAGTGGTATGCAATCCACTGTTGCAACTTCTGATTTATTCCAATGGAGAATTAAAGAAGTTGTTCCAAAAAGATTTGAAGAAATGAAGAAATCTATTATTGATAAAGATTTTGTTAAATTTGCAGATTTAACTATGAAAGATTCAAATTCTTTCCATGCAACTTGTTTAGATTCTTTCCCACCAATCTTTTACATGAATGATACTTCTAAGAAGGTGATTAAATTAGTTCATGCTATTAATGCCTTTTATGGTGAAACTATTGCTGCTTATACTTATGATGCTGGTCCAAATTCTGTTATTTATTATTTGGAAGAAAATGAAGAAAAATTATTTTCAATCTTGTATGCTTTATTTAACAAAGTTGAAGGTTGGAAAGGTGATACAGCAAAATTTACAGCTGCTTTTGAAGAAATTAAATCTAAATTGGATTTCCCATTAGATGAAGAATTATATAAAGGTGTTTCAAGAATAATCTTGACTAGAGTTGGTGATGGCCCTCAAGATACTACTGAATCTTTACTTGATGCTTCTGGTAACCCAAAATAATATAATCGATTATAATATTGCATAATAGTGCTAAAATAATTCATTTTGAAAATTAATATATTTATAGATTTTTCATTTCTACAATTTAACTAAAAATATAAGCACAATCAATTATAAAATATAAATTACACAAAGCATACGTAACAAAATATAAGGATGAATTCCAATTTAAGTAAAATTTCCTCAAATCTTTCAAATTAATCTTTTTTTCTTTTTTTCTTGTTTATCAACATTTTAGAAAAAAAGAAGTGGAAAGATCCAGCCAGCTTAGACCTTATTCCATCTCCAGATTCTAGCTTTACAATCACCACTACCAGTGGCAAACATACCAGCACCACTAATTGGAGTATTAGCAACGGAAACGCTAATGACAGAGTTTCTATGACCTTGTAACATTAACAAAGCATCACCAGTTTTCTTTTCCCAGAAAATGACACCACGGTCTTTTGAACCAGACAAAATATATTGACCATCTGGAGAAGAACAAACAGATAAAACAAAATCTTTATGACCAACATAAGTAACTTCACAAGCAGTGACGTTCTTGGATGGTGTAACAGTCTTGTTATCCAATTGTTTCAAGGACCATAATTTAACAGTACGATCTAAAGAACCAGAAGCAACTTCACTACCATCATTAGTGAATGCAACAGAATAAACAGAATCTTTATGACCAGTACCGGCTTCATTTTCAGAATCTAATCTTTCAACCAAGAAACCAGTTGAAGAATCCCAAACACGAACAGTACGATCCAAAGAACCAGCAGCAACTAATTTACCATCTGGGGAAACAGCAACAGTTGTAACACCGTCTTCAATTGATAAAGTTAAAGAACATTGGCCAGAAACCAAATCCCAAATACGAACAGTACGATCACCAGAACCAGAAACTAATCTGTTACCATCTGGGAAGAAATCTAAAGAATAAATATCTTGTTCATGACCTTTCAAATATTTGGTGATTCTTCTAGTGGATAAATCCCATATTCTAATAACTTTATCTTCAGCACCTGTAGCCAAATATTTACCATCAGGACTGAAACAAACAGATCTAATATATAAATCTGCACCAGAACCACCGCCATTTTCAGTGTTTGAACTGTCATCAGTTAATCTAGCAACTAATTCACCAGTCTTAACACTAAAAACTTGAGTAGTTTTATTACAACCAGTAGCCAAGAATTTACCATCATTTGAGAAACGAACACAACAAACGACAGATGAATGATCTAAAGAATGAACCAATTCAACATCAATAGATTTTGGTAAAGCTGGGTTATATAAGATGTAATATTCAGAGTGCATTTTTTTCAAATTGTTTGCAACTCTTGCAGCATCTAAATTCTCCAAAAATGGTGGAATTTCTTTATCATGTAGAGCTCTTTGATCAGCTGGAACAAGGTATGGATCATTAGTTTTAGCAACTGTTAAAGCATTTGAAGCAGGAGAAGCTTGAACGGATGCGACAGGAGCAGGAGCATTTGGAGCAGGAACAACAGTAGTGGCAGAAGCTTGAACAGGAGTAGCTTGTTGTGAAGGTAAGGAAGCAACTTGTGGTTCAGCTTTTGGTCTGTTTGGAGAGGCACCATGTTGTGGTTGTAAAGGTTGTGCTTGTTGTTGTTGTTGTTGTTGTTGTTGTTGAGTGACTTGATGAATACCTACAGCTGGTAATTGTTGCGGTTGTTGAGGTTGTTGTTGGCCAGGAAGTGGTAATTGAGATGGTTGTTGTTGAGGTTGTTGTTGAACAGGAGGTAATTGTGATTGAGGTTGTTGTGGAGTATTGGTATTAGAACCTTGACCATAAGTGTATGCTGCTGGTTTAGCCAAGTTGTTCGAGCCATTAGACAGGGTTTGTTGATGTTGTTGTTGTTGCTGCTGCTGCTGTTGTTGTTGTTGTTGTTGCTGAAAAGAGGCCAATTGTCTATCTTTCAATTCAATTTCATTCTTCAATCTATTGATTTGTTCTTCATAGGCCTCCTTAATTTTTCTGTGAGCCATCTCAAGTTCATAAACAGTTTGTCTAATTTGGGCAACTTCACTAGTTTGTTGAGTGAATTTCATGTCATACTCATTTTTGTGAAGTCTAAAGTTTGAAGCTTCGTTACTAACGTTTTCAAACTCCTCTTTAATGGCATCTAAAAGCTCATTTAACCGTTGATAATTTTGATGGACTGGTCTTTGTGGATAAGACATTATGTATGATGATTGATGGACTAATCTTTATTACAAATATAATTTTTCTTTTTAAACCCTTTTTAATTAAAATTGTTAATAAAAGTGTTGTTTTTGTTGGTTCTAAAGGGGACTTTAAAAACAATGAGGAAATATAAAAATGTCTTGAAACTATGCTAAAAACTTCAACTAAAAGTGGAATATGTGGCCTTGATTTCACTGATGAATTGATTGATGATTTTAACACAAAACACGATGTTTTTTTTTAGAGACTTTCCAAACGAATTTAATTAAAACTTTTTGTTGTTTTCTTTCACCATTTGTTGTCTTTTTTTTTTTAAAAAAAAGTGACGAAAAAAAAAAACCTCGTATTTCCGAGGAAAAAAACAGAAAAAAAAAACATATCCGAGGGTTTGATTGATTACATAAGAATATTTAATTTGATTACATCATATTCCGAGGCAAAAAGTTTTTTTTTGAGTTCCGACCACAACTTTTTTTTTTGACAGGTTGATTTTGGCAGAAAAAAATACAAAAGGTAAACAAATAAACAAAAAAGTTTAACATTAACAACAACAACAACCGCTGAATATAAATAACAATGCCACCAAAAAAAAGAACAAGAAAAACAAAGAAGAAGGTTGAAGAAGCTGAAGAAGCTGAGTTAGTGGAAGACCGTAAATCAACCTGAAAGTATTTTGATAATCCAAATTAACTTTTTTTTTTAGCAAAACCTAAAAAGAGAAATACTAGATCTAAGAAAAGTAAAGAAATCGTTGAAGATGATCTAGAGCAAGAAAAGGAAAAAACTCCTAGCACTCCTCCTCCAAAAGAAACAAACTCTTTGTCTGAACCTGAATTGGAACCTGAATCTGAACAAATTGAACCTGAAGTCCCAGTTGAAGAGGAAAAATTAACTGCTGCCGTTGAAAAGCCTAAAGCTGTTAGAATGTCACTTTCACCTGTTAAAAGAAATGCATTAACATCTTCAAGAATACCATCTCCTTCAAAAAGAACTACATTATTACCAAGAGATTTTGATTTTAGGAAAACCGATTCAGTTATTTCTCAATCATTTTTATCCAAAAATTCTACAAAATTAACTGCAATTATTGATGATTTGAAAAATGATAAAAGTGATTATGTCTTTAATGAGTATAAGGCTTCTATGGATACAAGAGTCAAAGCTTCCGATAACTTAATTAGCTCACTAACTAACAAAAATCATGAATTGTCACAAGAAATTAAACTATTGAAACAAAAAATTGAAAAATTAGAAACTAATGTTGAAACTTCAAAATCTATACAAGAACATGAACAAGAGATTGTTGAGGCTACTGAAGCTACTAATGCAGAAAAAGATGACCAATTATATCAAAATGAATTGATCTTAGACATGATGGAACAAGTTGTTGGATTACGTATACATCATGCTGAAGATACTGATGAAGCGTTAACTTTTAACTGTTCTCAGTCTGGTCAAAATGGATGTATGTTATTGAATATTTGTTCCACTTTTCATCATTATTAACATTTTTTTAGTCCTTGATTACAGACTTACAATTTCTAAAGAAGGTTCTTCTGAAATTCTTTACACACCAATGAATACACCAGAAGAAATTAAAACTTTAAAAGCTTTCTTACCAGAATACTTTTTTGATAATTTAACATTCCCAATAGATACCGTACGTTTGAATATCAAAATTTATTGAATCATTCTAACATTTCTAGCTTCAACAATTTTATCATAAAATCTACAGAGGTTTAAACAAATAATGTACTATATATTTACAATGCAAATGTACTCTGACCTATCATGGAACTCTATATTGTAATGTGCTTTTGACCAGAAATCTATTTGATTTCTAAAGAACCTTTATCATTAATAGTGATGCTTTTTAATAACGCTTTTTTCTCATCCTTAGACAAATTCTTTAAAACATGGTATAATTCTTCACCTTTATGTTGTTTTAAATCTGGTTTAGTAACCTTATCTTTCTTATCTTTCTTTTCTTTCTTTTCTTTCTTTTCTTTCTTTTCTTCCTTCTTTTGTTCTTTCTTTTCTTCCTTCTTCACTTCAGGTTCTGGTTTAATATACTTTTCTTGCTGTTGTTGTTTCTTTTTCGGTTTATATAATGCCTTTTGATACTTCTCATCTTCAGTGATACACTGTGTATGCTTTCTGTATTCAACACCATCGAAAGTGGTTGAACAATCAATACATGTGAAATAGGCACCATGACATCTTTGAGAATGTTGATCTGCTTTTTTTTTTAACATAGATTCATTGCACACCTAAAAAAAAATGTTAATTTAGTTAATTCATTACATTTGGTAGCGCAGCTTACTTCACAACTAAATGTAACCATTTTCAACTAATTATCAAATATATATGTTCTTTTGTTTTTGAATGAGAAGTTTATTTTTTTCATATCATCTCTTAAATAAAGAAAAAAAAATTTTTTTTTCTACACCTGCAGGAAACTGCAACGGAGTCTTTTGAGATGCTTCAAGTCGCATGAAAGATTGTTCTTTCTAATTTTCTTTTAAAGTATACATGTTTAAATAATTTAACTCTCTAAATTGAAATTTAAAACCAAGTAATCGAGTTACTCATTTAGCCACTGGTTCAACGTAGTTGGCTGGGAATAAACCTTTTTCACCATTTTCTAATTCACCTAACCACCAATCTTCATCAATTAACTTAATGTTAACAATTAGTTGTCCTTCTTTGAAAGTTAATTCATTGTCTTCACCAGCTTCATAGTCGTACTCAGCAACAGCGTTGAAATCAGCGTACTCGGAATCTTCTTCTGGTTCTTCTTCTTGTTCTGGTTCTGGTTCTGGTTCACGAGAAGGTAGAGATGGAGCAGCTGGTTCAGCAGATCTAGATGGTAAAGCTGGGGATTCTTCTTCTTCTTCTTCTTCTTCTTCTGGTTCAGGTTGAGCACGTTGTGGTGGTGGTGGTGGGACAGCACCTCTAGATGGTAAAGATGGAGCTGGGGCTTCTTCTTCTTCTTCTTCAGATTCTGGTTCTGGAGCAGCAACCTTCTTGGAGAATGCTGGAATAGATTTACCAAACTTAGGCTTATGGACGGATTCTTCTTTTTCTTCTTCTTCGGCTTCAACTTCTAGTTTGTCAAATTTGCTCTTTAAGTCACTAACATTAACTTCTTCTGGTTCTTCTGGTTCTTCTTCCTTTGCAGCTGGAGGCGGAGGTGGAGTAGATTTAGCTTCTGGAGTAATACCTTGTTCTCTTTGCTTCTTTTCAGCCCATAATTGAGCTGGAGTTTTACCACCATCAGCACCAAAATTTTTAGAGATACCACCCACCACATTTTCACTTCTAGAAACGGAAACTGGAGTTGGTGCTTTGGCACCAAAAGAAGCAGATTTAATTTTTAAGTATTCATCTAATTCAGAATCTTTCTTTAATTTTTCTTTTTCTTTTAATTGTTCAATTTCTTGTCTTGGATCTGGTTTAGATTTTTCTTCCTTGATGACATCTTGTAAGTTAACTTTACCAATTGGTTTCCAAGCAGATGTGTTTGGTTTCAATGGATTCTTGGTGAAGTCTCTTTCTTCAATTTCTGGTTCGTTCCAATCATCATCATTTGAAGAAGTAGCAGGTGTTGATTTTTTAACTGGAGCAGGTGTTGGTTTTGGTTTGATGACACTAGGTTCTTCTTTCTTGGAGGATACAGAAGCAGCTGGTTTTGGAACAATTGGCTTTGGGGTTGGTTTGAAAGCTGGTTTTGGTGCTGCATTGGTTCTAGCAGCTTGAATAGAGTAACGAGCACCGGCAGCAGCACTGACTCTAGACAACAATTCATCTTTATCTAAATCATCAGAATCTCTAGCAGTGATTTGAATGTGGTAACCCTTCAATAATCTAGAAACTTCTGCGAAATTTTGAGCAAACGAGGATCTTGATTTCAAAGGAGCAGAATCTGGACACCAACCGATCAACAAATTCTTTTGAACATCAGAATTTGGTGGATTAACTCTAGCTAAACCAAATTGAATTTGAGAATCATCAAAACTTTCTAAAAATTCTTCAAAATCAGTACCAGTGGAAGCAACTTGGTAAGCTTTAGAAGAATCCGGGCCATAAATAACCCACTTGACTGAATCATCACCTCTAACGACTTGTTCATAAGTTTTTTGTATTTCCTTAGCGTTTGTATGTAAATTGATTTGTTCCATATTGTAACTTGTACTTGATCTATAAGAAGTATTCGATAGGTCAATTGATCCTTAGGTATGTCTTCTTTTTGTTGTTTTAATTTCAAAGTAATAATGATTGTTGGCACTTTGCCCCTAAATTTTACCAAATGGTGATTGTTTTGAAACACCACGATCCGTAAACAGTTGTTTTATTTCCTAATTAGGAAGTCAACAAACCAGATCAACTTTACGAATATTTTAAATGTTAAATAGTGTTTTGAAAACTATTCCATCTTTCATTAGCTGAACAACTTTAACATTTCTTGCTTAAGTTTGTTTTCTATATTTCATTAATGTTGTATTTAGTTCAATATTGAATTTATTTGAACTTCATCTCGATTAATATTATCAGATTAAGAAAAATCAAAATCCGGGATTATCGTCAACTTTACTAGTTAGATGTCACAAAATTGTCAAAAATATTATAAGGTATCTATAGATTTCAGAATAGTACCTGAAAGAATGTAATTGTACAACTTTAACTGCCAGCAAATGCACACCAAGATTTACAATTACAAAAGCGTTCAATGTAAGAATAGTAATCTAGAACCATCTGTTTTTTTACAATACTATGTGATTACAAAGATATGTCACCTGAAGCCAGCCATTTGCTTCAGCTGTAAAATGTATTTTACTCTATAATGATATAGTAAGAAGAAAAAAAAATTCGGTTTCTTTGGCAATCCACATCAACGTTGATGATGCATGTAACAGCGTTTTATTGCATTTAATCTGTGGTTACCTTTTTTGAACTGACCCGATCATATGTAGTTGCATATGCACCAGCCAAATCTTTTTTTCTCAAATCTCCTTATATTAAGTTAGAATCAAAGAAATAGATGGCTTGCTGGTTACCATGTACATTTACAATATACGACTACAGTCACTGCAATAAAGTATCACCATCAACCCATGTTTTTTTTTATAAGAACAATGATATCCACCCCATAATTCAGCACTGCTGACAGAAGTCTACTTCTCAAACAAATCTTCGCTCATTTTATCCAACTTCTTGTCACTCTTTTACAATAACAATGTTGAAAACAATTCTTACAACAGGTTTACTATACTCAGTCTTGGTTTCAGCCCAATCACTAGTTGTTCCTATAGACTACAAAGATACTCTTGATGTTTACTACTACTTTAGACATGGTGAAGGGTTTGCAAGTTTAAATGATCGTGGTTTGGAAATTGATGCAAATTATACTACAAATGAAGAATTATGTGATGTTTTAAGTGGTGCTCAACTTGTCTACTCTACTGGTTCTGATGGTGACATTTTGTTGACTTCTAACTGTAAACGTGTTTACCATTTGGTTGACGCTGCCTCTAAACAAATAACGTGGAACTCTTGTCAAGAATTCCCATTCTACAAAAACTTGTGTCCCGGTGGTTCAAGTATATCAGCTTCATCTTCTCCAACATCCTCTATTGCTACTCCACAAACTTCTGTTGTTAGTGGTGAAACTTTGGTGTTGAGTACTGTCACTACTACTATTGATGAAGTTTTGACTACCTATACTATATACTGTCCACTTTCTGGGGAAACCACCCCTTCTTCTCCTTCTTCTTCTTCTGTGGTCACATCTGCTAATGCTAAAGCTTATGTTTACTCAACAAAGTTGTATACTGCTACTGAGGATGCTTCTCTTCAAACATACACAAGTTTGATTCCAGTCACTGAAGAAAAGCACTATGTTACTGTTACTGACTACTATGACTCCCAAACTCCATCCCAAACTCAAAATGCTGAATCTTTAGAAGTTTCCACCGTTTACACCACAATTGGTCATCTTGTCACTTCTTACACAACATATTGTCCATTGACTTCTGTTACTAGTTCTTCACCAGAAGCAACATCTAGTACCGAAAGTTTGTCTACTAAGAGCTCATCTTTCACAGTTAAGCCTTCTTCTATAAACCCATCATCATCTTCTGAAACAGTCAGTGTTGAAAGCACTACTGTTAACAGTTCCTCAACTTCTAAAATTTCAACATCAAGCACTGAATCATCCAACAGTGTTGTTTCCACTTCTTCCAAAATTCCAGAAGCTACTACAACTGTTACACCTGCTGTCACAACTAAAGAAGAATCTACATCAACTAAAGAATCTACATCAACTAAAGAAGCTACCAGCAATACTAAAGACATTTCTAAATCAAGTAAAACTTCTTCTGTTGAGGTTGTTACTTACACTAAAGTTTTTACACCATCACCTTCAACTTCTTCTTCTGAACCAACTGTTTTGGTTGCAACAAATGGTGTCACAACTACAAATATTGATACACCAGAACCTTCAACTATCTTGTTGGTTTCTACAAAGACACCAGAACTACAAACTACAACTCCTTCTATTGCTCATCAAGAATCTTCAACTCCTTCTATTACTCAGCAAGAAACTTCTGCTATTAGTGTCTATGAAGGTGGTTCTGGTAGATTGGTTGCTTCTTTCTCCATTGTTTATTTTATTTCTTTTGTGTTAGGTTTTTTCTGATCGATATTTTGTTATGAACTCTTTTACTATTTTTTATGAATGTACAATAATATATTGAATTTAGTTAGTAATTGTAGAAAATTGAATCTAATTTTTACAATAAAGTCAAAATGTCTTTGCAAGATCTTGATGCAGTACCTCCGAGTACAACAGCAATAATCCATATACCAAATTTGATGAGAGCCAGCGTTTCTATAGAACTAAAGTGTCATGGCTTAAATTTTATGCCAGTATATGTTCGGATTAATAGGCGTTAAATGCCGACCAGTTGTTTATACGTCAAAATGCATTATCATGCATGGTCTAAAGAACCAGCCATCAACGTTAAGGTAAACATGCCAGCAGAAAAGTAAACAAAAACTGCAAGCGCTTTAGAAGAAATGGTAACCAGATAAATGCTGTGTAAAATAATAATGGTGACAAGCGTGGTGGGTTATTACTACTTTTGATGGTCATCATATGTATCTTTAATTGTATTGAAGTTGTATTATATATGACCTTTATCCCATATTAACTAGGCAACCTAGTTTAATCTACTTGGTCTTAGAAACTCAACTAAATCAAACTTTTGTCACTCTTTTAACTTTCACACAGATACTCAAACGCAATGAGACATTCTACTACATTCGCTTTATTAGGTGCAATTGCTATTAATGGTGTTACAGCTCAAGAAACTATTACAGAAGATTTCACTGGTACTGCTATTTCCACTCAGTTTACAAAATCAAATTCATTTAGTACTTTATCACAATCTTCTTATGATACTATAACTCCATCCAACTATCATCCTGCAAACACTGAAACTTCTAGTGTTTTATCTAGTGAGAAATATTCTAATTCAAGTATTCCAGTTACTTCTTCTGCTAGCTCATATCTTGATATTTCAAGCTCATTACCTTATTCCTCGTCTTCTTCTGTTGCTTTGCAACAAGAGTCTTTCAGTTCTTCAGATGTTTTTATTATTTCAAGTTCTACAAGTTCATTAAATGATGTTACTTCACCATCACTTGTTATTCCTTCCTCAAGTCTACTGAGTAGATCTATTCCAACTTCTCCAGCTGTTACAACTAGTGAAGATTCTACTTCTCCAAGTGCTGTGGCAAATACACAAAGTTCAACTTTCACTAAAAAATCTTCTGTTACTAAAGATGTTACTTCCCCATCCTCTCAAAAAACTTCTTCAACTGAAACTACTACTTCTTCAACTGAAACTACATCAACTGATACTACATCTTTGACACCAACTACTTCTACTGAATCTACTAGTGAATATAAAACACCAACTATAGCAGTTGCTCAAACTCAAATTACCGAAGCTTCCTCACCAACATCAACTTCTAAAGACAAAACATCTTCACCAACGACTTCATCCACTTTTATTTCTACAACCAAAACCACAACACAATCCAATACTAAACCAACTGATACTAACTTAAATGATTTTAAAAATGTTATGTTAGAATATACCAATCAAAAGCGTGCTTTACATGGAGTTCCTGCATTAACATGGAATGATGATTTAGCCAATTTTGCCACTAATTACATTGAACAATTAGAATCTACTAATCATCCAGCATGCTCTGGTCAATTAGTTCATTCTGATCGTACTGGATTTAATTATGGTGAAAATTTAGCTTGGGGTGGAATTACTGATATTGGAGCAATTGATATGTGGTATAATGAAATTGATAAATATAATATTGAAAATCCTGCTTCAAGTTCAGGTACTTTTGAAGATTGGGGTCATTTTACACAATTAGTTTGGAAATCTTCAACTGAATTAGGTTGTGCTATTAAAACTTGTGATGGTGGATTAATTTATGTTATTTGTGAATATTCTCCAGCAGGTAATGTATTTTTAAGTGGAGATGAATATAGTTATTTTAAAAAAAATGTTCTTCCATTAGTATAATACTATTTTTATGATCTTATTATTTTTTATGTTTTATTGGTGTTGTTTATTTTGTTTTTTGTAGTTTATGCAGTCAAATGTATGTCAATGCAATATGTCATGCAGAACCTGCCTTAGTTTATTTTTTTTACATTTGACGCTGTCACATGATGCACCGTTGCCCTTACCAAAAATGGTGATAATCGTTCAATTCCAGTGGGTGGCGAAAAAAAAAAAACTGAATTTAAGGAGTTTAAAATTTGGAACATTGAAACTTTGAAAATTTGTATTATTTTTTTATATTTATTGATATTTTAATTGGAAATCAGTTTAGATATTGATTATTTGTTGTTTTCCGGTATCATTAAAGTTATTACAATGAGTGTAATTAAGAACACTGCAAAAAACGGCAAGAAACGTGAATTTGATCAAGTTGAAAGCGGAGCAACATATGAAGAAGAACAATTACAATTACCAAAAGAAAATAATACAACACAAGATAATAAAGAATCAATAACTGTTAAATGTGAAGATATTAATATTTTACCAGTGAATAAATTACGTAAATTTCAACAAACATCAATAAATGAAAATATTGATTTTATGACATTACAAAGTGCATTATCTTTATTAAAATCAAATTTATCAAAACTTGAGACTGATATTAAAGAATTATCAAGATTTAAAGAACAAATTAAAGATGCTGAAGATGTTAAAGATTTATATTCTTTAGTAAATAAGAATTCAAATTATTTAAAAGAAATAACATATAAAGGTTGTTGTATTAAATGTCCAAGATTAAATTGGAAACAAAATTATGGGATAGATGTGAATAAACTATCAATTGATGAATTAAACAAATATGAACGTATTGAAAAAATTGATGATGCTTATGAAATTATAAAAAGGGATCGTTTATTTAGTTGAATGAATAAAAAAGCATCAAGGGAATGGACTGTTATATATTATTGTTATTTTATTTTACTGTTATTGCTATTATGACCAAGGGGAGAAATATATAGTTTTATAGAAGTTGAAGACTATATATTATGGGTAACGAATTAAATGGGGTTAAATACAATGTAGTAATCAAGTAAAACATTTATTTTTGTTCATTTTTATGATTTTCAATTAATTCTTTTAATTTTGAAGGTTGAGCACCAACTAATTGATCAATAATTTTACCATTTTTAAAATATAAAAAAGTTGGCATTGCAGTAATTCCACAAGCTTGAGCAATATCTTGAGATTTATCAACATCAACTCTTAAAAATTTTGCATCATTTGAATATTCATTACTTAATTTATTAAATAATGGACCAATAGCTTTACATGGACCACACCAAGTTGCAAAAAAATCAACAATTGTTAAATTATCTTGTTTAACAAAATTATCAAAATCTTCAAATTTTGTAACTAATTGAACAGAATCAACAGAATCATTAACATCTGAATAGAAACGAATAGCAGTACGAGCAGTTGGTAAAGCTCTTAATCTTAACATTGGACGAATAGTAATAAAAGACATTTTCTGTTTTATTAATAATTATTTTAATGGTTAAGTTTATTAATTATATTTAAAAATTCTTAAAATCCGATTATGTAAAAATACATAAAAATATATAAAATTATAATCTTCTTCTTTTTCTTGGATCTAATTCTTCAGATTGAAGTGATTCATTTTTTGAATCTTCCATAGATTTTCTTGCAAATGTAGAACGTTGTGGATGTGATTTTGAAGTATTATTTGGTGGTTTTCTTGCAGTATTAAATACATTAATTCCACGTTTTGGTTTTGATTGTGAAGGTGGACTTTGAGTTTCTGGTTGTTGACTTTGGGTCTCTTGTTGACTTTGAGATTCTGGTTTTTGTGAATTAAATGTATTTGGTGGTTTAAAGAATGAAGTTGATAATTGAGGTTTTTCTTTTCCAGATTCAACTTCTTTATTTAAATCATCATCATCTTTTTTAATATTTTTTTCATCATTAATTTCAATTGGAACATGTTTTGAATAACCATTCTTTTGTAAATTATTTATTTTTTCTTTTTCAATTTTTTTTAATTCATTTAATTTAATTTTAATTTTAAATTCTTGATTTTCAATTGCTTTTGTTAATCTTGTTTGATAATCATATTCTTTATAAATTTGAATTTTTTTAATTAATTTATTTTTAATTTTTGTTTGTTCAATTAAATTTTTTTCTAATTGTTTATTTAATTTATTAATTTCAATTTGTAAAAAATCTTTATTTGGTTGTAAAGAATTTTTATAATTATTTAATAAATTTAAATTATCATTATTTTCAATAGATTTTTTTATAAATAACATTGTTGTTAATTTCATTGAAAAATTTCCAATTGGATAATTATTAATTAATTGAAAAGATTCTCTTTGTTTAAATCTTGAATATTGTTTTGAATTTAAATTTGATGAAATTAATTGAAAATATTTATCAATATTTGATTTTAATTTTGAATTTTCAACTTCTTTTAATTCATTTTTAATAATTTTTAAATTTTGTTGAATTTGAGTTTGTTGATTAATTAATTCATCAAATTGTTGAGATTGATTTAAATGATTTTTTAAAGTTTCTTCATAATTAAATTTTGAAGGTTCTAATTCTAAAGGAATTGATTCTTTAATTGAATCAATTTCTTCTTTTGTAGCGTTTTGTAGAAATTCCATATGGGCGGCTAACTGGGCGGCTATTGTTGTTTTGTTGATGTTTTTTAAAACTTTTACAAAAATATAACAATACAATAAAATATAAATACAATATTAAAAAATAAAATACATAAAAGAAATAAGTAAATGAATGACCGATAAAACAACCCAAAATGACTATATGACTATAAGACCAGATAACATAAATATCACGCCGTTGGTAAAATTTCTAATTCTTCATTATTTATTTGTCTTGGTTTAAATCCATAATGTCTTGATTTATATGTTGTACTTGTACTTGATGAAAATACCGAATTCATATTTGTTGATGAAGACATTATTGAATAAGGTCTTGGTGAAGATTGTTGATCTAATAATATTGAAGTTGAAGTTGATTCAGATGATGTTCTTATTCTTGTATTCACTTGATTTGTTATTGTTTCTTCAGCATCAGTATATTCATTAATAATATCAGAACCTCCTAATTCTTTATTTTGTAAATTAAAATAACGATCTCTTAAAATTTTAAATCTCCATGTAACACCTTTTGCTTTTTGTGATTGAATAACCATATCTGATAATTGTTCTTGTGAATGTTTACGTTGTAAAGTATGATTTTGATTCATTTCTAAAATTTTATATGAAATGATATTTATGATTTTTGATTGTCGTATGTCTCTGAATGTTATGGATTGAATAACTTTTATATTAAAAACTGGTGATGTGTGTTAATGCAGTCAAAAACACTGTAAGTTACGATGAATTAATGTTGCTATATATATATATATAAATATAAATATGTTTATATGTTTATATATATTGATATAAACTTGTTATAAACTTATAGTTAATATATTGTATATTGCTATCTCTTTGTTGTGTTTGTTGTGTATTTTCCTATTGTAGTTTTATCAACCCACAAAGTTTAATCGACAATCGAACACCTTCAATCTTCTATTTCGTTTAGTTCATCCTTAATATTAATATGTTTCTATGGTATCATCATCATTAGTATGTTAAATACTGTACTATAAACATATTATGTATATTTTTATTGCAGTTAATGACAGTAAATGCAGGCAAACTATGCAAAGAAGCTCAACTTGAAAAATTTACGCGTTGGAAGATGCCGAGTTATGTTACGAAAGAGATTAACTTATGGCTAAATATATTAAGTTAAAAGTGTAACTGTATTGAACACCAGTATATAAGTGTATAAGTTAAAAGTGGAAGTGTAAATATATAAGTGTATATATATAAGTATAAGTGTAAATGTATAAGACCATCTCATTAGTATTTTTCTAGTCATCCAATGTACAGCCGATGATGTTCTGATGTTTTTTATGTGAGTCTCAGGTTTACGCGCCTGTTTCACATTCTGTGTAACTCTCAGTATGATTACATTCTTACCTAATATCTTACGTTGAAATTAAATTTCCTAAATTGGAAGTTTTTTTAGTAATTTTTCGTCGACGACAATTTTTTTTAATTCGCTGTCCACAATAAAAATTTTTTTTTTTTCAAATCTCCTTTCAAGATAAGATAAATAAAATCTTTTAATCAGATTAAGATAAAGCAAAAAGATTACAAAAAAAGTTATTAGTGGAAAATTAATTCATATTGACACAAAATATTTAATTTCATCAATTATTTAATCATCAACTATTAATTTAAATATTGGTTCTTTTGTTGTTTTCCATTTTTTTTATTTCATTCATTTACTTGTTATTGATTTTTTTATCGGCTCAGATTTCTCACTCATTAATCCCATTGTTTGGACACATAGGGTTGATAAGAAATAATAATTTAAAGGTTTATATTGTGTTACATGTTCATATAGTGTTTTGTTCTACACTTGTTCATTTGTATTATATCATAATTTTTTGCCATTTTTTTTTTTGCCAATATTTAATACCTTAAGGTTAAAAATGTCAGAAGTACAGTCTCAACAACAACCTACAATATTCACTCCAAATGATAATACCAAAATTTTAAAACAATCACCTCCACCAAATCAATCCCCAACATCAGATTCTAATCCCGGTCAAGGTCATAATCCTCCATTACCAAATGCAAAAACTACAACTCATATTAATGCAAATGGTGCAACAACAACAAGATCAAATATTTCAACACCAGTTTGTAAAAATTGTAAAACTTCAACAACTCCATTATGGAGAAGAGATGAGTCTGGTCAAGTTTTATGTAATGCTTGTGGTTTATTTTTAAAACTTCATGGTCGTCCAAGACCTATATCTTTAAAAACTGATGTTATTAAATCAAGAAATAGAGCTAAACATCCAAATATAAATGGAAATAATCATTCTTCAAATAAATCTTCAAATCCAAATACTCCAGAATTAAAAGCTAAAGATCAAAAAAAAAATTCTCCAAAGGATAATATGCTACTCACTGCTGCAAATAATAATGAACTAAAGAAGCAACAACAACAACAACAACAACAACAGCAGCAACAACAACAACAACAACAACCCACACAACAACCCACACAACAACCACAATTTCAACAACTTGGTGCTTCTCCTGCACTTGTACCATTACTTCCAAGAAATAACACTGGAATCCCAGAAACAACTGCAAATTCTCCTTATTTTTATTCTCAACAACAATATGGATATCATCATTTACCTCCTCATTTACAACATCAAGTTCCTTTACATCATCCTTCTTCAACTCCAACACAATTTGCTCCAAATTTAAGAACAATTACATCTCCTTTATTATTATCAACAACTCATAAAGTTCAAGTTCAACAACAACAACTTGCTCAAGCTCATGCTGCTGCTGGTGCTTTAGATGCAATGGCTCATGATTTACCTCCTTCTGCTTCTTATAAATCAAATAGTGTTACTCCTCCAGCTGATGGTTCAAATACTCCAATCCCATCTTTAACTACTGATAATGTTGATAGAAGATTAAAACCATTTAGTCCCGCAAGTGCTTTAAATGGTGGTACTAAATTACCTTCTTTAGTTTCAACTGGTTATTATTCTTCTCCTTCTTTTGGACCTCGTCATTCATTATCAAATCCTTCAGCTTTTTCATTAAATAATACTACATCTGATTCAAATCATACTACTTTACCTTCATTAACTTCAAATTCTAATAATAAAGATGAAAATGAAATTTCTTGTTTAAAAACTAGAATTTCTGAATTAGAATTAGTTAATGATTTATATAAAAGTAGAATTAATGAATTAGAAAATTGTGAATTAGAATATAAAAAACAAATTGAAGATTTAAAAAGACATAATGAAGAATTAGAATTAAATCATAATCATAAAAAAATTAAAACTGAAGATTAATTTAATTTTAATTTAAAATGTCAAAATATTTATGTCCTGTCATTAATACGTCATGACGCGCGTATCTTGCATAAATTTTATGTGGAGTACTGAAATCATTTCAAATTACCTGGAGATTTACTATGTATAAAGCACAATGAGGTAAGAATAATTATATTATGATAAATTGTATAAATAATGGACAAAATAACGTTCTGTGAATAGAAATATAATAGTATAACCTATTAATACACATATTTAAATTATGTCTAGTGACTCTGAAAAAAATTCCGATAAAGTTGATGAAACTTTAAATTCAAATATTTTATCAAATTATGATGAATTACAAGTTATGGATATGGGTAGAAGTTTTGCCCTTAAATATGGTTTAGAAGAATATAAAGAATTATTTGCAAAAGGTGCAGCTGTTGCAAGATTACCTTTAAATTTTAATAAAATGTCATTTTTATCAAAAAATGAGAAATTTTCACTTCAACAAGAAATTAATAAACCTTGGAAAATTCCATGGAAATTATTTCAAGTTGTTTTATCAATTTCATTATGCGCTGCAACTCAAGGTGCTGATGAAACTGTTATTAATGGTGCTATATTATTTTATCCAAAAGCTTTTAATATTGATGAAAATAATGAACGTAATCGTTGGTTACAAGGTTTAGTTAATTCTTCTCCATATTTATTTTGTGCTTTAATTTCAACTTTTTTCACTGATGCAATTAATAAAAAATTTGGTAGAAAAAAAGTTATTTTTTGGTCTTGTTTAATTTCTTCATTATCTTGTTTTTGGCAAGCTTTTACAAATAATTGGTATCATTTATTTATTGCTAGAGCATTTTTAGGTGCTTTTGGTATTGGTCCAAAATCTGCAACAGTTCCTGTTTATTCTTCTGAAGTTGCACCTGCTTCAATTCGTGGTTCTTTAACTATGTTATGGCAATTTTTTACTGCATTTGGTATTTTTTTTGGTTATGTTTTTTCTTTAGCTTTTTATCATGTTCCTGATAATGGAATATCTGGTGGATTAAATTGGAGATTAATGCTTGGTTCTGCAATGATTCCTGCAACTATTGCTTTATTTCAAATTCCTTTTATTCCAGAATCTCCAAGATGGTTAATGGGTAAAGAACGTTATTATGATGCTTATATTTCTTTAAGATCATTAAGAAATTCTGATATTTCTGCTGCAAGAGATTGTTTTTATCAATATGTTTTATTACAAGAAGAAACTAGTATGAATTTACCAACTTTAACAAGAATTAAAGAATTATTTACAATTAGACGTAATAGAAATGCAATGGGTGCATCTTGGATTGTTACATTTATGCAACAATTTTGTGGTATTAATGTTATTGCATATTATTCATCAACTATTTTCGTTGAAGCTAATTTTTCTCAAATTAATGCATTAGCTGCTTCTTTAGGATTTGGAGCTATTGGAACCATTTTTGCAATTCCTGCATTTTTCACTATTGATACTCATGGAAGACGTTATTTATTATTATTAACTTTCCCATTTATGGCTTTTTTTTTATTATTAACTGGATTTTCATTTTGGATTCCAAAAGATTCACCAGGTCATATTGGTTCAATTGCTTTAGGTGTTTATCTTTTTACTATATTTTATGCATTTGGTTCTGGTGTGGTTACTTTCCCATATGCAGCTGAATGTTTCCCTTTATATGTTAGAACTTTAGGTACTTCATTTGCAATTGGTAATTTATGGTTTTTTAATTTTATTTTAAGTATTACTTGGAATTCATTATTAGCTAAATTTAAACCTCAAGGTGCTTTTGGATTTTATGCTGCTTGGAATGTTGTTGGATTTTTTTTAACTTTATTTTTTGTTCCTGAAACTAAAGGTTTAACTTTAGAAGAATTAGATTATGTATTTGAAGTTCCAGCTATGAAACATGCTAAATATCAATCTATTGAAAGTTGGAACTGGATTCAAATTAATATTTTAAGAAAAAAAAATGTTATTAAACAACCTCCATTATACCTTCAACATAAATATGCTGTAACTAATAATGAATGGTTTGAAAAACCACAAAATGAGCACTTTGAATAGAATTTGTTGTTTTATATTAATATAGTTATTGAATTATGTATAATTATGTGCGCTTATGTATAATTATGTACATGTAGTGATTTATGAAAAAGTCCTCGATATACGGGACTAGGTACATAGGTACATAGTCTAGTCCTTTTATGAAATAGACTAGTCTAATACACCCATGAAGAAAATTTATCCCACAATCAAATTGAACAACTTTTTGTATTGTTATAATCAAGATAACAAGGATAAAATGAGTGAATTTGCTCCATTAAAAAATGATTTGATTCTAAGGGCAGCCAAGGGTATGTTTTTCTTAAATAATACTATTGGTAACAAACTAACTATATCTTTTTTTTAGGTGAAAAGATTGAAAGACCACCAATGTGGATTATGGTAATTTTATTCACCTTTCTCATTCTCAATTAAGGGTTAACAATTTTTTTTAGAGACAAGCTGGTAGATATTTACCAGAATATCATGAAGTTAAAGCTGGTCGTGATTTTTTTGAAACTTGTCGTGATGCTGAAATTGCTTCAGAAATTACTATTCAACCAATTGAACATTTTGATGGATTAATTGATGCTGCTATTATTTTCAGTGATATCTTGGTTATTCCACAAGCCATGGGTATGGATGTTAAAATGATTGAAAAGCAAGGACCACATTTTACTGATCCTTTAAGAATTCCAGAAGATTTGAACAAATTAAATAAAAATGTTGATGTTTTAAAAGAATTAGATTGGGCTTTTAAAGCAATCACATTAACTAGAAAGAAGTTGAACGGTAGATGTCCTCTATTAGGTTTTTGTGGTGGTCCATGGACTTTAATGGTATATATGATTGAAGGTGGTGGTTCTAAATTGTTTAGATTTGCTAAAGAATGGATATATAAATATCCAGAAGCTTCTCATGATTTATTACAACAAATTACTGATGTTGCTGTTGAATTTTTGGCCCAACAAGTTGTTGGTGGTGCTCAAATGTTACAAGTTTTTGAATCTTGGGGTGGTGAATTAGGTCCTGATGAATTTAAAGAATTTTCTTTACCTTATTTAAGACAAATTTCATCAAAATTAAAACCACGTTTAAAAGAATTAGGTGTTAAAGAAGAAATCCCATTGACTGTTTTTAGTAAAGGTTCATGGTATGCATTAAATGAATTATGTGATTCTGGTTATAATGCTGTTTCTATTGATTGGTTATATGATCCAGCTGAAGCTGTTAAAGTTGCCAATGGTAGAGTTACTCTACAAGGTAACATTGATCCAGGTGTTATGTATGGTTCTGAAGAAATCATTACTAAAAAAGTTGAAGCTATGATTAAAGGTTTTGGTGGTGGTAAACAACATTACATTATCAACTTTGGTCATGGTACTTCTCCATTCATGGATCCAGAAAAAATTAGACATTTCTTAAAAGAATGTCACAGAATTGGTGCACAATAAATAAAAGTTTTAGTGGTAATTTAACAACGTCTTTTGTATATATAAAAAAAATGTTTTTTTCTATTTTTGTAGAAATTCATATTGAATTTCCCAAAACGGTTATGGTGATGGAAGAATTTAAAAAATGTTGATTTTGCCATCCATTTACAATAAAACACCAGCAGAGAAAAAAAAAAAAGCAAGAGAAAGCGGTTAGGAAATGGCAAATAAAACTGTTCACACACCTCTATTTAGTGTAGAAGACACATATGTGTATAATTTGTCAGATAAAGTGCTAGAGTCTTTACAATTGATGTATTTCAATAGTGATACTGCTCAAGAAACTACACCATTAACAAGTGAAAATTTGAATAAATTGGAGCCACAACCAAAAGAAGTTAATATTGTGAAAGATAAGGAATATTATAAATCGGATTTACACAGATTTAATTTAAAGAGAGAATTAAAAGGGTTGCCACCATTATCAGAAACTGAATTTGAAGAATTAGCTGGTGATTTAGATGAAAGTATATCTGGTTCAGAATCAAGTGAAGATGATGATGATGAAGAAAATAATAAAAAACAAGACAAGTTAGAAACTATTTTTGAAAAAAGTGTTGCACAATTAGAATCTTTACAAGTTCAAGATTCAGATGTTGTTGTTTCTCATTTGGCTACTAGATCACCATATATTTTATTTAAATCAAGTTTGTTAGATCAAGACAAATGTTTTGGTATTTATAAAACTTTATTCACTATTGATCAATTAAATGATCCAATAACTACTTTAAAAAATTGGCAAAAAAATCAAACTCCAAAAAAATCTGCATTGTTAATGATTGGTGGTGGTCATTTTGCTGGTGCCATTATTAGTCATAAACCAAAATCAATTAAAGGTAATAGTGCTAAATCTGGTGAGTCTTTATTAGAACAAAGTATTGATGTTTTGGAACATAAATCATTCCATAGATATACAACTAGAAGAAAACAAGGTGGATCTCAAAGTGCAAGTGATAATGCTAGAGGTAAAGCTAATTCTGCTGGTTCAAGTTTACGTAGATACAATGAAGCTGCTTTACAAAATGAAGTTAGAGAATTATTATCTCAATGGAGACAACTTTTAAATGAATGTGAATCAATATTCATCAGAGCTAATGGTGCATCAAATAGAAATATCATTGTTGGTTATGAAGGTGCTGTTTTAAAAAATGATGATGAAAGAATTAGAAGTTTCCCATTTACTACTAAAAGAGCAACTACTTCAGAAATAAAAAGAGCTTGGATTAGTTTAAGTTATTTAACAAAAACTTCAAAACCAAAAATTGATGAAAAAAAAATTAAACAAAAAGCATCTCAAGAACAAAAAGAACAAAATAAAATTCAACAAAAGGCAAAACAAACACAAATTGAGAAATCTAAATCTCCAGAAGAAAAACATACTGAAGAAATTGTTAATTATTTAAATAAATCAAGAGGTCCTGTATTAATTACATATTTAAAGAAAAACAAGATTTCTCCAGATTTTAAATTGCAACCAGAATCTGAATATTATCATACTCCAACAATTTTACATTATGCTTCTGCTCATGGTGTTAAAAATTTGATTTCTGTATTGATTAAAAATGCTAAATGTGATCCAACAATTGTTAACGGTAATAATAAAACTGCTTATGATGTTGCTGCTAATAATCCAACAAGAAAAGCTTTCCAATTTACAAGATTTCAACTTGGTGAAGATTTCTTAGATTGGGGAAAAGCACACGTTGGTAAACCATTAAATAAAGAAGAAGTTGAGGCTGAAGAAAAACAAAAGGAAAAAGAAGAAAAGAAAGAATTGATTCAAGCTGAATTGGATAAGGCTAAAAAAGAATTAGAAGAGAATAAAAAAGTTGAAGACGCAAATGATAGAGTTCTTGGTGGAATTTCAATGGCTCAAGCTAATTTAAGTTCATTGAGTGAAGACCAAAAGAGAAGATTAATGAGAGAACAAAGAGCTAGAGCTGTTGAAGCTAGAATTAAAGCAATGCAACAAAAATAGATACAATTTATAATAAAGCATCAATAATAGACTTGAAAAATTGTAGATTTTAAGATTTAGTGGGCCAAAAAAAAAGAAAAAAAAACAGAACCACTAATTATTCAACCATTGGAAATGATCCTTATCATCCAAACTACTCAATTCCACGATTTTTCTTTACTTTCATCATTTTAAAATGTTTTAAAATTATTAATATTTCCAAATTTTGAAGTATATCAAAAAGTAAACAAACCAATAAAATACCATCAACTCCATCACCGGTGGCAAAATAGTGATAAAATGTACAGAAGGCCCTCCAGTAAAGGCAGCGGCTCTAATGCGCCCTTTAGACCTCCTCGTATGTCTATACCCAGTGCCTCTGTTTGCTCTGGTGCTGCAACCACTGCTTCTACTAAGAAACCAGCTACTAATAATAATAATAAAGTTGTTGGTATTAAGCGTCCAGCTTTGAAACAAGTTGTTCCTAATCCAACTACTAACACCATCAAAAGAGTAAAACCTGAAACCTCTGTTGATTCAAATGATGATTCATATAAGGTTTTCAATGTTGTTTGGAGAAAATATACAACTAAAAAGAATAAAACCTGGGATGGTGATGGTGTTGTTATCTTGACTGGGAAATATTTATCATTTAGGGATGCTGATAGTTATAAAGAAAAAAGCAGAATAACTAATGTATCAAAATTCACACAAGATGGTGTTTTCAGTATTGGTGGGTTTGAATTAGAGGTTGATTCTGAAATAACAGATTCTGAAGCTTTAAACAATATCCTAGGATCTATCAAAGGAAATTATTCAAATTCTATTCAACAAGAAATTACCAAACCAATCTCTATTAAGAAAGAAGTTCTTAAACCATTAAAATCAGACATTCATAAACAATTCAAACAAGTTGTTGTATCTACTGAAACTCATAAACCTTCTAAAGCTGAACCTTTACATGATCCAGAAGCACCATATGCTATAGTTATGAAACGTACTTCTTCTAATGATACTCAAGTTGTTATTGATCCAATTTTAGGGAAAAAATTGCGCCCTCATCAAGTTGATGGTGTAAAATTTTTATATGAATGTGTAATGGGTTTAAAAGAATTTGATGGGAACGGTGCTTTATTAGCTGATGATATGGGGTTGGGTAAGACATTAATGACCATTACATTAATTTGGACATTATTAAAACAATCACCTAGAAGTTTTACATATCCAGTGGTTAAAAAAGTTTTAATTGTATGTCCTGTCACATTAATTGGTAATTGGAAAAGAGAATTTAAAAAATGGTTACCAATGAATAGACTAGGTGTCTTGAGTTTAAATGCAAAAAATACAATTACTAAAGATAAACTAGATTTGAAAAATTTTGCAAGAACAAAAGTTTATCAAGTTTTGGTAATTGGTTATGAAAAATTATTAAATATGAAAGAAGAATTACATGATTCTAATTTTGATTTATTGGTTTGTGATGAAGGTCATCGTTTGAAAAATAATTCAAATAAAACTTTACAGGCGTTAATTGAATTAGATATTTCTAAAAAAATATTGTTATCTGGTACCCCAATTCAAAATGATTTAACAGAATTTTTTAATATTATTGATTTCATTAATCCTGGTATATTAGGAACTTCAAATCAATTTAAAAGAAATTATTTAAATCCAATTTTAAGAGCAAGAGAATTAAATTGTTCTAATCCAGAATTGTTAGCAAAAGGTGAAGAAATGTCTAAAGAATTGATTTCTTTAACAAAACCATTCATATTAAGAAGAACTGTATCTGTTATAGCAAATCATTTGCCTGTTAGAACTGATATTGTTTTGTTTACACCTCCAACAAACCAACAAATAAATTTATTTCATTCAGTTTTAGGTTCTCATAGTTTTGAAAAGATGTTAAAGAATGGTTCCACTTCAAGTTCTTTAGGATTGATCACTATGTTTAAAAAAATTTGTAATTCACCATCATTAATTGCTAATGATAAAACTTTTAAACAGATTAGTGATATTAAAGCAAATGAATTAAATAGTGGTAAGTTAAAATTGTTAATTGAATTATTAAAAGAAATTTCTAAAACACAAGAAAAAGTTGTTGTGGTTTCAAATTATACCCAAACTTTAGATATTATAGAAAATTTGTTACAAAATTATAGTTACAAATATTCAAGATTAGATGGTTCAACTCCAAATAAAGATCGAGATGGGATTGTGAATCATTTTAATAAAAGCAGTTGTGATGTTTCTTTTGTGTTTTTATTATCTTCAAAATCAGGTGGTGTTGGTTTAAATTTAATTGGTGCTTCAAGACTAATTTTATTTGATAACGATTGGAACCCATCTGTTGATTTACAAGCAATGGCAAGAATCCATAGAGATGGTCAAAAGTCACCTGTGATGATTTATAGATTAGTAACTACAGGTACTATTGATGAAAAAATATTACAACGTCAATTGGTTAAAAATAGTTTAGCAGACAAATTCTTAGATAATAATGATGATTCTAAAGATGATATGTTTGATATAAGTGCATTAAAGGATTTATTCACCCTTAGTACTAATACCAATTGTAACACACATGATTTAATTGAATGTACTTGTGATGGTACTGGTTTACAAGAAGATGATGAAGATATTGAAAGTTTTGTGGAGGATAACATAGAAAACAAATTAGAAGAAAATATAAAGAAAACTAATGGTTGGACATCTGCATTAAACATTAAAGATAATGATAGTGATAAACAGAGCACGAAACAAAAAACAATAAAAAATTGTTTAAAAGATTATAGACATATTGATCCAAATATTTTAAGAAATAATAATGATGTTTGCGTTGGGGATTTAGTTACTGAAAAATTGGTTAAGGAGAATAAGAATTTGGTTTCATTTATAATGGTTAAAGTTAATAAACCTACATTTTAAAGTTTTGTTTATATATGCATATAAGTCAATAAAGCTCGAATAATTAGCATACTCTTTGTGTAGTAGCACCATCTCTTGTTCTCTTCTTTGGTTTGAACCATTTTTTTCAATTCGAAACTCTAGAAATATTGTGTGTACAAACGCACATTATCCTGCATCTTTAAACTGTTAATTGTTTTATTTTCAAAATGTTAGAAAACAAGTTTCTGTTATTAATCTACAACTTTGTTTAATAAAAAATATGTCCATAAAATTCATAATTGGAATGTGCCATTACATGCTTTTTTTTTTGTTTATCCATTCAATCTCCCTTACTATTTGAATGGGAATAATGAAATAAAAATATTAATTAAAAACCCACCAACCAGAATTAAAATTGTAATACAGCACTAAAACCCAATATTTAAATTACCAGAATTTTTTAACAGAAAATCAATGGTGTTCTGTAAACTTTATCTTTTGTTGATTTTCTAACAGGAACTTTATTGTTCATAAATAAAGGTTCAGGATCAAAATCTTTAAAAGCATCAAAATGCTCTTCTTGTAAAGTAGAATCTTCATCTTCATCATCTTCATCTTCAACTGTAACAGTAGTACCAAACCATAATGAATTTGAAACACTTCTAACTGAAATACCCGAATCAATAGTAGTAGAAGAAGAAAAAGATGGTAATGAAGGTAAACTAGAGTCAAAATATTGGTATGATTCTGATGATGATTTTGAAATAAATGTTGATGATGTTGTTGTACTTGCTGATCTCTCATGATCTATGTTGTTAAATTTGAAATCTATTGAATTTGCTTGAATACCAGTAGCATTAACGGTAGTTGGGGTTAAAGTTGCAATAGAAGATGATGAAGGTTGCATAAAACTCATTCTTTTCATATTATTTGGTGTCTTATCTCCAGCATTTTTAGTGAAAATTTTATAGTCTTCCAAGACCGAAGTTAAAGGATCTGGTGTTTGAGGTGTTGAAATTTTTTGTACTTGTTCATTCTTAAAATCTTCAGTATCAATTATATCTAAACTTTCATGTTCAAATGACTCTTCATCTTCATCTTCATCAACTAAACTATCCATACCCCTTGATCTAGTAACATATAAAGATTTATGTCTTCCAGAACCATTATAAACATTTGCTTGAGCCAGACTCTTATAAAATTCACGTTCTTTTTCATCAGTTATTGAATTTAATTGTGTAGAATCTAAATGATAACCTAGGTCCATTGTGGAAGTGTATCTTTTGGATCTCAAACTATGATGACGAGGTGAAGCATTTGAAGTTGGTGAAACTAAAGTCGATTGTCTGTACTTGTTTGAAGGTTTTGTGCTAGTAGTAGTCGTACTTGATGAAGAACGTACAGAATTATTTTGTATTGGTTGATGTAAATGTTGAGAAGATGATCTTGTTCTAACAGGAGTTAAAGTTGGTTTACTTGATATTGAGCTAGTTGAAGTACTTATTGAAGCTGTGGAATTTCTCTTTGAACTTTCTTGGGGTTGAGAAGATTTTGAATCTTTTGACAATAGGTTTTTCCAAAATTTCTTTGAACTTGACATTTTGAATAACTTTATGAATAATTTATTCTGAAATTGGTTTCTTACTTAAATGACACTTAATTGTGAATAGTTGGTATTATATATATCTTTGAAAAAATTTTGACCGTGTCGTGAATATTTATGAATTTTTAAAGGCACACTAAAAAATTATCAAGATGATTTTGCAATCAGTTTAATTTTTTCATTTAATACCTCTTTTGATAAAAGATCCTTTAAATTTTTTTTTTTATTCATAACTTGCATGAACGCGTATTAAAAATCCCTTTCAAAACTAAATTTTCAGCAAATCACCGTTTAACTTCAGTGATCACCGTAGTCCAGAACACGTCAAATGCAAATTCATGCAGAAGATGACAGAATAATTTACGCGTCAAAACGCGATTAACGTCTTTGTTACTATAGTTTTAATTGATATCACCTCCACTTATAATCACTCCTTGCAGAAACATACTTGAAATTCTTGGATTTAATGCGATTAAAGATGTCTAAATGCATTGTTTCTACCTCTGATCACATTGTAGTACGCGAGATTACAGATTATTGTATACTGACAAGGGGATTAACTACACAAGTCTTGGACTATGGACTCATAAGACAACCTTTTTGAGACTAAATGAAAGGCCTGGACCTTAAAGTTTTTGTATCATAGTTGCAATTCTAGATTTTAAAACTCAGCTAAAAAAGTGTCATTTAACCTTTTTGGACTATTAATTACTTGTTTAAGAATAATAATCTAGATCATTTTACATCATAAGGAACAAATCTACATTTCTTTATCCAAATACAGTATATTGTAATCATTAAAGTCCATTCATTACGCGTAATTTTCATTAAAAACTTTTTTGGCATGTAACATACTTCAACTCTAGAACTTATCTCCAAGCAACGTAACCATTTGTAACTGCGCGTGGTTGTGCAACTGGTTGATATCCTGGGGCAACAGCATAAGCATATCCAGCTGGAGGCAGTGGACGAGGGCCTTGAACAAATCTACTACCAACTGGAGGTAATGGCTGAGCTTGTTGAGTTTGTTGAGCTTGCTGAGCTTGCTGAGCTTGAGGCTGGGCTTGTGGTTGTTGAACCAATTGCACTTGTTGAACTTGTTGAACTTGCACCGGAACCTGTTGTAGTTGTTGAGGTGAATTAGTACTAGTAACCTGATAATAGTAAGTAGGTTGCTGCTGTTGTTGCTGTTGCTGCTGCTGCTGCTGTTGCTGGTGTTGTTGTTGTTGTTGTTGTTGTTGTTGTTGTTGTTGTTGCTGCTGTTGTTCAGCTAGTTGTGATGGTAATTGTGGAGTAGTAGCAGTTGGAGGTGTAGGGATAGAAGTCCAGCTAGTTGTAGAATGATCACCAGAAGGACCATTAGAGTATTGCCTTTGAGGAACCATATCAGGAGTTCTAACTTCTGACAAATTATCGGCAACAATCAATGGTAGGTGATGGAATTGTTTTGGTTGTTCAACAATAGCCTTTGGAGTAGGATGTGGAGAGTCGTTCATTATGGAATGACCATACATCTTAAAACCTGCAGGTCCTGGTTGTGGTTGTGATTGATGTTGCATCATAGGTTGAGATTGTAGTGGTTGTTGTTGATGTTGAGTTTGAGTATGAATTTGAGTTTGTTGTGGTGTATTATGCTGTGGTACTTGTTGATGAATCACCTGTACAACTTGTTGAGATTGTGGTTGAGGTTGAGGTTGAACTAAAGTTTGATCTTGTTGTTGTTGTTGTTGCAAATTTTCAGATTGTTCTGATGCTTGTTGTTCTTGACTAATTTCAATTCTTTCTTCTGGTGACATTGCAACAATTTCTCTTAAAACAGAAGCAGGTGGTTCAAGCAAACCTCTCATAGAAGGCATTGGAGCATCACCACGAGCTGCTGCTGTTAAAGAATGAGCTCTTTGTTCAGCTTGAGCAGCTGCTCTTAAATCACCTGCAGCTTTAAAGCAAGAAGCAGCTCTTAGACAAGCATCAGCAGCATCATGAGCTTGATTATCACAACGCTCATAAACACAAGCTAAACCTTCCCAAGCAGCAGCTGAAGAATATGAACTTGAAGCAGAATCATTATTTTGTAATCTTGCAGCTTGAGAATAAGCAGCTAAAGCATCAACTAATTGACCCAATCTTAAATATAAAGCACCAACAGCCAACCATGGTAAAGGAGATTCTGGTCCTCTTCTTAAAGCAACTTGATAAGCATCATAAGCTTGTCTTGATGAATCTAATAAAGAAAAAGCTCTTCCTAATAAATACCAAGATAAAAAATCACCATTATCTTGTGTAATATTTAAATCTAAAGATTCTTGACTAATTGCAGATTCTAATAATGGAATTGCATTTGTAGGATCAAAATTTTTAGTATTTGGTAATAATAAATAATAAGCTTTTAAAATTAAAATTCTTGGAACACAACCTAATGAAGTTAATGCATTATTACAAACTCTAATTGCATCATCAATATCATTTGCACGTTCTCTAACATTAGCTAAATCACACCAAAGTGAAGCTTGTTGTTTAATTTTAGTAGCTGGAGGAGGTAAACCAACAATAGCAGCTTGTAATTCATTAGTTGCATGTTTATAATTACCTTCTAAAGTATGAATTTGTGCTAATTTTTGATGACAAGATTTAACTAAATCAAATTCTTCAGGAGTTTTATGACCTCTAATCATTGATAATGCAGATTGGTAAGATTGAATTGCATAATCCATATTACCTATTTTAACTAATATATCACCCATAACTTCTAATAATGAAGGATCAGTTGGACATATTTGAATAGCTCTTGTAATTAATTGATGAGCTTGTTCATAATGTTTTAAATCCAAATATGAAAGAGCTAATTCTTTCCATATTAAAGGTTGATGATTTAAATTTGGGTATCTTTCAATAGCAGATGTTAATATTTCTGTAGATTGTTGAGCTGCAGATTGTTGTTGTTGTTGTTGTTGTTGTTGTTTTTGTTCATTTGATGAAGGTGATGCAGTTGAAGATTTCATTTTTTTGGAAATTTTTTTATTTTCAATTTCTTCTAATTTCAAAGCTTTTGATAATCCAACAAGAGCAGCAACATTATCTGGGGTATGTCTTAATGCAGTACCAAAAGATAAAACTGCATGTTTATATAAATTCATATCCATAGCACATTCACCACATGTATACCAAGTTTCAGCAGCTTTTAAATCATAATTCAAAACTTCATCATTTGAAGTAGTAGATACTGGATGAGGACTTAATATAACTGTTGATGTTTGTTGTTGATGATTTTGTGGTATAACTGGAGAAGTGATTTGACGTTTTACACGAGGTTGAACAGAAGGAATAATTGTATGTTTGGGCATATTAATTAATTATTAAATATGAGAATGTGGATATAAGAATTTGATTTTGTATGTAATGTTAATATTGACGGTGTTGATGCAATTGTTTAATATTAAAGATGATGATGATCAAGAATCAAATGTTGTTGTTGTTGTTGTTGTTGTTGTTGTTGTAATAACGTTATATATAAACCATAAAACAAAAGATTGAAAAGAAATTAAATAAGAGTTAAAATTTAAATTTACACAACTTTTTTTACTTTTAAAATATCAAAATCGAAAACAAAATGTGAAAAACAAAAGAAAATTTTAATTTTTCAGACATGAATTTTTGGTAAGAACAATTGCATTCCAACTACATATGCATATGTTTAATAATGCAATGCATCTTTTTAAGAATCAAACAACCAAGGAACGAAAAAAAAAAAAACCAAAAACCAAAAATCAAAAGCCAAAAAAAATATGCAAACATAATTCCTGCACAACCAACGCGTAATAAAGACAATCATAACTGCAGTCTGTAGATCATGCATGTTTAGTATACTGCATGTTTTTTATGCACTAAGGTATGCATAATGTGGTAGGACAGCTGTGTAGAAAGTTCTAGTAGGTGGATGTGCTTAATGAAGACACATAATGAGAAAGAGACTTTAAGTTTGGAGATATACTTGAAAAAAACATCTGGTGATATTTTTACATTAATTTTAACTTTTGTTTCTGAAAATAAAAAATTTTGTGGGGATTTATAAGAGATTATGATTTAAGTGCTTTGTTGTTAATCAATTCCGCAAGTTTTCCGTGCATCAACTCTTAACTCTGGATACTTTTAAAAAACTTTAAAGACCAAAGTTGTAGGTGGCAAGTACTCGAATGTAGACGCCAAATTCATTTAAGGTTTCAAATTTTGTTGGTGGGCTATTGCACCTGCATATTTACGGAAGTTGATGTGATGGTTGATGCATGACGTTTTATGCAATCTTCAGCAGGGGTTTCAAACTTCAACAAAAAAATAGAACAATTTAAAAAGTTTTTTATAGGTTTTACGCAACTATTAATGTAGGATCTAGATGTTTCCAATTTTGAATAGTTAAAAATTCATTTTTAGAAATTTGTTTCATCTCATTAACTCAGACATTAAAGGTTTAATAATTTTAGTTAGTGGCAAGTAATGCTTGTGATTATAAGTTACATGATCGTACTAATATCTGTTCTAATTTTCCATTATATGCAATTTTTAAATCTAGGTTTATTTATGTAAATTTATGATATTAATGAGGCTCTGATTGTACTACTAGTTCAATTGGTTGCTTGTATTTGTTCTTAATAATATAATATCAATTTTTTTATATGCTGGAGTTGGAATGAGTGAAAGTTGCTAATAAACTCATTTGTTTGATGTCTGGAAATAATTTCATTTTCATTTGGAAATCTCTTGTTTTAAATAAAATTAATATCAATCAAGTTTCAGCAATATTTTATATTTAAATTAAATTTAAAAGTTCAACCTAGTGGTAAAGAATGACCGCAATCGACATTTTCTTGTCTAAGATGCCCAAACTTTTGAGTTTTGAGTCCTGACAATAAAGTATCATGTACTATGTATTTCTGCATCTTTTTTATGTAATTAAATTTTTTTTTGCATATGCATATTTCTCCTTTTTGCAGAAGAACCGTTGAACTTGCATTTCAAATTAAAGCATTACATAAGATATTAATAACTTTTTGTATGGATCGACCATCAACGACATCCACACAAGGAAAAAACCTTAAAATATTTGATGCCGGTAAGAGTAGATCAGAAAAAATAATCTGATGCAAATGCACTGTATAACATCTGATCTAAGTTAACAAAAATGTTGGGAAACTAAATCAATATCCTACACTGTTTTCATCTTTTTAATTTCAGGCAGCTTATTCACTGTTTCTGTAATAGTGGGCATTACGCAATGTGTAGTTTCTAAAATATTAGCTAGTTCATTTCTATAGATATGTTGTGATCTCTTACAGATCAGTACCTGGTACTTTGGTGTACAACAATTAAAATTAATGCGCCTTTGATGTTATTCATCTCTAGAATTGGTTAACCAATATTTAAACTGTTTTGTAAGCTTCCGAATTCGCATATAACAGCAGTAAGTCTGTATGTTTGATCTATAGATTGTATAAAACGCACATAGTTGCCAATATTTGACAATAATATTAAAACAAGAGAAGGATAATCAAAATTCAAATTCCATGTTGATGTTGAACATTTTGCTTCCTTGTACTGTAAAGCCCATACATAAATATTTAATACAGTACATATTATAAATTTCAATTAAATTTAATGTTAATTTTAGGTAGCTGAGCCTAGAAGTTGGGATCTGGCCTGGTTATTTTCTAACTTTAAAGTTCTAGCACTAATAAATGATAACAGACTTTTAAGATTCAACTTCAAAGTTCATACTTAAACTATATGCTAAATCTATTACCTATTAAACACATACATATAAATAAGAGTTCAACCCCACGAGATGTTCGTTAATGAAGAATACAACACAATGTTGTGGGCTCGGTTATTGCTGAAAAAAATTGATAGACATCTTTTTTCCCATCAAGCTTTTCTGTACATCTTTTGTACCTACACCTGCTTAAATTCTTGCCCTTGGCTTTTTTCGTTTCTGTCTAAGTATGCTTGAAAGTTGAAACATAAATAACAGCCTGCCGCTAGTTGCCCCATAGAAGTTCCGTCACCATTTTCTGCATCTCATCTTTTTTTTTCGCTGCAACTTTGGCATATTAATTTTTTATGCATTATGCATGCATTTCAGGCGCAGCAGAAAGGCATGCTGCAGGATGTAGGTTTAGTTTCAAACCCTATCAAAGCAAAATCTGGTTATATTTAGAGTGTGTTTTGCTGTAATGTGTATTTATGCGCTATGTGGGCTAATCAAGGTACAGTAGTGTACATCAAATCACTTCGAGGGTCAGATGAAAACTAAACTAATTCAAACCTTATTAATTTCCAGAGGATATTTAAAAACTGAAACAAACTAAAGTTTTGACACTAGTTTTAAATATGTAAATTGAAGGAATTGGAGAGGAAGAAGAGTATGTTTGAGTTTGAGTTTTGTGGAATTTAGGTTTTTCTTTTAATGTGTTATATGTTTAACCTTCAATATTATCAAAAATCGGTGATTGACTGCATGCATTCGATCTGAAAAAAAAAAAAAAAAAAAAAAAAAACACTTTTCAAACAAAAAAATCTAATTATCAAGATGATAGATTCAAACTTAGAAACGTTATATAATTGTTAGTAGGAATTGTTCCAACTGGTAATGAGTTATAATGATCTGATTAATGAAAAAGATTTTCCGATCAATGTAATGAACAATCTTGCTGAAATATTCAGGAGAAAATGAGCAATGAGCTCTTTAGAATATACACAAGCATACTAACGATATAGAACATTGTTAATTAATACTGGAATGGTTCTTTAACGTTCGGGAATGTAATCTACCGCTAAAGGAAGATAGCAGCCATCTGTAAATTTCATAAGAATTCTATTTTGAAGATTATAACACGCTTTCATATATATTAAGGTTCTTTATGACTTTTGAAGGCTTGGATGGTGTTCATTTTTTGTATGATTCAAATCTTTATGTTCTAGGATAATCTTAAGCAATTTTCAATCAAACCAGGTAATGAGAGGCATTTTCTATGATATTTGATGGTTACATGAATTTTGATCCTATATAACACTCATGAACATCAGACAAGCGTATCAATTATATTGAAATCAAGGTACAAAATGTAATATCGACGATAAACAACCTGTAATTGTCATTCGTACGTCATAATTTCACATTCTAGGCCTTTCAATTATTCTTTTCATTTATATTATATATATTTACGTGAGAGGTTAAAATCATCAACTGCATTATATGGTTACATTGTGTTTTGCACTAGATTATCTACTTAATTAATTTGTTATTGAATATTTCATATTTTCTTATGATCCGCTAAAAGTTCTTTATAATTTGAAGTCAGCGAGTTTCATGAATCCTTTTATTCTCTTTTTAGTATGATGTAATCTACCACCTGATAATGTGCATTCCCATATATTTCATTCGTTTATTTACGCTAAAACGAGTCATGACACGTATAACCTCATTGATCTGAAAATACCCGCTACATTAATTTTAGACACCAACGGTTAATAACGGACATACATTATTGAGTGAATGATCTTGATTTTTTATCTGCGCTTGAGGCAATAAAAATCCGGGGATTCATCACGTATATTTGAACTGGGATTTACTGATCTTCCTTAAATTCATAATATTTAACATATAGGGTCAACTTCTTTGATACAAATATTGTTCATTTTGACATTTTTATATCTGTAGATTAAGACAAAATTAGTTCACATGTATATGCACTAAGTGTGCATCTTGCGGCATAACCCGATGTATCTGCGGAATTATGTAGATTATCAGTATGAAAACATAAGTTGATTTGGACAAGTAAATGCAAATAATTAAGTCAAAAATAATACAAAAAACTTTTTCACTTCCAAGTTTACAATGCTGCAAATTATGTTTTGATCAGTTCTTGAAAAAAAAAACTTATTTCCTTTATTCTTTTCCATTTACCGGTGATTTGAGTAATGTAAAGATGTCAGCGTGTCATTTACAGTCTAAAGCTGTAACAGCTCATCGTTTTATGCATCTACTTGCAGATAATACCATTTGATGCATTAATTTATTGTGCCTTTCAATGCATAACTATGTTTCTCACATACATAAATTTGCAACTATTCACTGCTCAATTTTTTTTTTTTCATCGTTCAGTTCTATATGGTTCTGAGCCTTGACTTTTACTTTTGAAAGCTAATCGGTATGTTCCATCACTATATGATTCTGGAGCTTGGATTCCATACTGAATTGTCACTAGAAATGATTTATGGGATCTTTAAAATCATAAAAGTTTATGTACGAAATAAATGCCGGAATTAAACTTTTCGTAGGTAACCAAATATACGTTCGTAGTTCAAATTTCCCTGAAGATCACAAATGTTTCTGGAAAGGTTGCAGTCTAGTAGATGTTAAAAATTGTGTCTGTGTTTGATAAGTCTGTGACAAGACACATTGACATAGACCATGTTGTGTTGCATATGCTATAGCCAATAATATATTTTCAAATATAAGCACAGTGTTGTACATACAAGTATGCGTCTTTTTTCAACTAACATTAGATAAACTCTAATGTTAGCTTCTGCGCTAACCTGCTACTTGGGGAGATTTGAATTTCTAGAAATAAGTCCAGAATATCAATTGTTGGTTTTATACTTAAAATGTTTACCTAAATATGCATTTTTTTCGAGTAAACAAACTCTGACCAAAGCCATTAGACGGATCTTCAATATTGTAAATCTTAGAATCAAATTTCATGTCGGTGATCGAACTTGTCTGTACATCGTTGTGCCTTTCCATTGTCTACAGCAGTAGATCTCTGCTAAGAAAGTTCCATTTCACAGTTTCACAAGAACACTCTAGTGTTTTAACAACCAGCATTACTTGACATGCAAAATTGGCGATCTTTACACGGCATTTCTAACATTTCTAAGTAGTCATGAACTTCGAAGGCATAGTAATAGTAGGTGCTAATTCAGAGTAGATCTGATCGTTGCATTTCGAGCTCTATTAGTTGCTATTAAATTGGAAGATCTTGTTGAAATTATTCCTCGGTAGAATTAAGTTTTGCTCGTTGTGATCAAATGGCCGTTAAACTGTAAAGTTGTTTCATATCGAAGTTGTGTAAATCAAATAGTGTTTATAGAAAAGATGAATACCTTTATGCATCAAATATTTTTCAACACTGGATTTGATCAAAGACAAGCTCATGATTAAATCAATTGACTCTAATACTTGGGAAGCACAATCCATAGAAAATTTTACTTGTATAAATTCCAAATTGCCAACGTAAAATCAAGTAAACAACTTCAAAGGGTCTACAAATCAATAATTAGTATAACATTCAAAGCTTTAAATGATTCAGATGAATTAGATGCTCCCTGGAGATATGTAAATAACAACCCTTGCTATTGGTCTTTTGCTTGAAGGTATGCTTTAAGACACCTACAACTACATTTAACCGTCTGCATCAATCTGTAATGTGTTGCATCTTAGTAGACGCTCTTCCTTTTTGACTTTTTTCACCAATTTGAGATCTTCGAATGATTAGTTGAACTTATACTTTGGTTCCAATTGTTTTGCAATGAAAATGTTAGAGCTGACTTTGGTTGCATTAGATGTAGTGATAACATTGACGACTTTGAAGCTCAAACTTAAACACATAAATAGGAATATATAAAAATAATTATCACTCTTGAATATTCAAGCTTGTTGGATAAGTAGAATGAAGATTAACGTCAACATCATAAATATTAACAACTAGTATGTGTACATTACAGTGTGTCTTGTTGACTTCAACCTTACGATGAAAATCATAATTGTAAAATTTGCTAATAGACATTAAAATAAATAATCATAACTGAAATATTATGATGTGGATACATAAAGTGATTTACCCTAGTTTATAAAATCTGCAATTCCACTAGTAAGTTTTTATAATAATGAAGAACCTCGAAGATTTGAGCCAATAGTGTTACAGCTTTTAATAGTTAAGGCTCATCAAGTTCAACGTTCCCCGTTGAGATATACGATGATCTGGGATTTTGAGTTCCATGTGATTTTGTACTACAAGGTTGTTTGACCTGATGAAATTTGAAATTTAGTTATTGAAAGTATAAGTTTCAACGAATTTCAGAATGGCAAACCATTTGATAACAACAATACTAGCTTTATTATATTTGAGAGCAATAAATATAATTAAGGAAATTTCATGTTCTAAAACCTTACCAAAATTATTTGGTTATATCAATATGTAATATTAATATTAAAATTTCTCATAGTATATGCTGGAAACATCGACAAGTACTACTAATATGACAGTGGTTAATAGCTAAGAGTAATTTTAATTTTCTGAAACAAAAAGTGATGAGTCCAAAAAATATCATGATGATCTTTTAATCTCCATGTCTCAAACATATATATATATATAATTGATTTCTACCAAGTTTTTATGTGTAAAGTTCTAAAACCCCTAACAGCCATCATGTTTTAAGTAAAACAAGAATAGTCAAGATTTTTGTTTCGTTGTTTGATAGTCAATAGAGTTATGTTAATAATATTCCTAAAACTGTATCAGATCACAAACGGGTAGATTAATTAATGTAAATGTTGACAGCTGGAAAATCTATCAGTATTCTATCATTCTCCATAATAAAACGCCATCCAAACATTAGTTTTAACGTACATACCGTTGTTCATTTTCATAGTTCTTGTCACAAAAAGACACCAGAATTAAACTGGCACTAATTGCTATGTATTGTGAGAACTAGACTCGGTAAAACGGAAATATATAATTGAATGAGAATTAAACATTCTGTTTTAGCTGTTGTGAAATTCACTCTAAATAAAATTATCCTTTAGACGTTAGTTTGATAATCATCTAATTCCCGATGTATAAATGGATCTCGAAACAACAATCTTGCTTAATTCATAATAGTTTATGGTGATAAATATATTGATGTATTTTTGTAGTTCACATTATCGACTATTCTTACTTTTTACAGAGCTAAGTACTATGTTTAATTGATGATAATTCATACTACGAAGTTAAGATTTTCAGATTTGGCTTGCCTAAGATTGAACTAGGTGTCTTTTGAATTAACTTGCTGATCACTGAATTCATTTTTAAGCGAAGCTGGTTTAGTGAAAACCAAGTTATTGGTATTGGACTTGCGTTGTAAATAAACTAATCAAGATCAAACACCAAGCTTTACTTTTACTGCATTCTGTTCAGTGGGTGGCATTGTTAAATTATGAAATTGTCTGCACAGATAAAATTTTCTTCAAGTTCCAAGTTCGTATTGCATTCTGTATACAGCAGTTCAATGGTTCCATCTGTCATGTATAAAACCCGTTTTTCATGCATGATTCCTAAACTTGAAAAAAAGGTTGCCTATTTAACAAAATGACCGTAAATTCTTCACATTGTCGATGCATAATGCGGGTTTACCAAAATGCTGGTTTCTGTGTCTTCTCTTACATAAAATTGACACTTGAACATGCATCATAAAGATGTAACTTGATGCGGACAACGGAATTCATGCGGAAGAATCAGAGGTTTGGTCTAAGGACGTTCTGTAGTCTATTTATACCAAATAATTAAAGCTCTTGCATTTAGTAATTTGATGTTTGTGATACAATAACTACACATCGGTCTCAATAACAATTACTATGTTTTTTAATAAACTTTCATACAACAAGCCAAACTTCGTTTGTTCAAGCCTATTTCAATTGGTATGAAACCCGGTGTCACCATTTAGTTAAAAACAAAGCCTGGATCTCTGCGGAATCCACACTATATGTGGAACTAGTTGTCTATGAAACTTTGTTATCTTGCTAAATAATAAGCAAGATACATATATCTTTTAGCAGCGAACAATTGTATTATTTACTTATTGTTGTTAGTTTCGGAGGTTTTTCGATAATGTCACTATTGAATTAGCGGTAGGTTTTTTATGGTTAGAAGAGAATCATTAATGTTTCGATAAAACTTGGACATAAAGACCTGAAAAACAAATTTAGAATATCTAATTCTAAATCTGTTTTAATTATTTTTCCTTGTTCAAGATATTAATAATTAAACTCTGTACAGGTTCAGTATTAATGTTGTTGTTTTTTTTTTACCTACAGCCAGTGCTCTACATTACAGTTCACATGAGAAATTCATGCTACAGGTATGGGTGCAGATGATGATACATTATTATGAACGAACACTGAATTCGTGCAGTTCTTTGAAATGCAGTTTAATTACGTGCTACAAGATCAGCCAATTATTTACACGACTAAAGAACTGTAATGTTATTTCCTGTTTTTAATCTCAATAAAGTGGTGTTCGTTTTAAAATATACTTTAACAGCTACATTAAGAAGAATTGATGTCCAATTTTTCTAATACTTGAGTTATCATTTTTTTTGGTTTTGTTTATGTTTAGTTGTTTACTCTATTTTGAGTTCGACTTCTAGTTTTGTGGTTCAATTGAATCAGTCTTTTTGTGTCATTGATTTCTAAAAACGACAACCACTGTTCTCTGAACACCGTTGAAACAATGTTAAGAATTATGTTTCTAGTTCTGGAGCATTGTTCTTCTTTTGAAGTTTTTCATTGCTTTTTTTTTTTGCTTTATTTAAGAGCTGTTGTTGAACCATGTTGGACTCAGCTTTGCTTCAGGATTGGCTATCAAATCAGCAGCAGCAGCAAGAATCAAACCAGCATTCTCTATTTCAAAGTCCACAACTATTGTCACAATTACCTCAACAAAATTTAGGCTTAGAGGCCCAACTACTGCTAGTACAACATCAACAATTAGATAAAGTTTGTAAACCAAATAAATCCAAGAAACAATTAACAAAAAAAAATTATACAAAAACAAACAATTTTTCCAAATCTTTACCATCCCCCACTGTGTTTTCTACTTTATCTTCTGATGCTAATTCAATTCGTTCAAATGAACTTATTCCTTCGATGAGAAAGTTAGATCTAAATTGTCAGTTCGTTAGAGAAGTCAACAGAAACAGTAATAATAATTCTCAAGATAAAACCAAACCAAATCTTAAAAGAAATAGTCATTCTGAGCCTGCGTTATTTCAATCATGTCGTATCTTTGGTAGTGATACTTTTCCAAATAAAAATAATGAGAAATTACACAAGAAGTTAAAGAAAAAGAATAAACTATCTAGATCTTCAAAATCTTTAAGAACCAATTTACAAAGCTATTACCATCATAATGAACCGATTGTGGAATCTCAACAAAATTTCAGATCTAAATTCTCGACGTCTTCAACTTTTGATGTAACTTCTCTGTTATCTAATGATGAGAATGGTAAAATTGTTTATTACCAGAACATACATTCTTTTGATAATACTTATCTTCCAAGAACTTTCCAACATCATAAACTTGATAAGAATTATACTACAATTACTGGTCTTGATTATACATATTTACAAAACAAAAGATGTCCTCCTTCCCCAATATCTGAGAATACTAAAACCCAATCAAACCAAGATTTATTACACAACTATTGTTCATATAGATATTCAAGAGTTAATAAATATGGAAGAAAAAAAAAACAATTATTGTGTCGCTTCTGTCGAGGTATGAATTGGATTGATAATTCATCATTTAAGAAACATTTGGCATTTGCTCATGGTGTTTTAGTGCCAAAGCCAATAATCACTGTTTCAACAAATTCCAACCCAAGACGGAAAAAATACACTAAAGCAACACTTTTACCATTTCCAACGTCCATTATGATATCAACTACTGGTCTGTTTAAATCTCATGTTGTCAAGTGTGGTTCTTGTAATGAATGGATAACTTTAGGATTTGATATTAATGATGAGAAAATATCAACCTGTGCTGAAAATTCAATAAAAGGACTATACTACAAATATTTTATTCATTGTTTAAAATGTTCTGTGAAACAAGTTTGAATACTATATTTAACATTCAAAACAATATCATTATTAATTACTTATATATTATGAACAAAAACAGTAGCATTCCATAGTAATATTAACCCAAACCTTTAAAATAAAATCAAAACATAAAATCAAAAACATAAAATCATAATCATAATATCATTAGCAATTAGTTAACACGGTTTTTTTTTTGTTCAATAACTTTTTTCATTATTAAGCTTCAACAGAGTTTGCTAAGCCACCACTATATGCCAAACACCAAGTTCTACTCTGGCCATTATCTAACCATTTCCAATCAAATCCATCTTGAGCAAAAAACTCATATGAGCTATTTGGATCAAACAATGCCTGGTTTAATCTAAGAATACCTGCCCAACCATCTTTTAAATCACCAACAATTCCTCCAATAACTTCATCCCATTCTTCTTTGACAAAAGTTGGATTTCTTATAACAGAAGAAATTGGTGTGATTGGAACCATATGAATACCTTGTATATATTCAACATTTGTCCCAAAATAAGTAGTATGGTCAATTTTATTATCAAATAAGATACCAGCAACTTTATTATCAATATATTTTGATGGTTCAACATTGTTATCATTTGAATATAAATAATATAGATTCATTGATTTTTGCATAATTGTAATCATTAAATTACCTCGAGCTTCCATAGATTCATCACCAATAACTTTCCCCCATAATTTCATTCCATATGCAAAATTATAATCTTCTGAAGATGATTCTTGATTTTTACCATCACCTGCACTAAATAATCCAGAAGCCCATGAATGACCATGAAACCAATCAAAACTTCTAAATACTGGGAAATAAACATCATCTGAAGAAGGATTTGCAACATCCCTAATTAATGTATTAATCCAATCTTTATGTTGTTCAACCCAAGAACCACCATTTAAAGAATCCACATAACCAATTATTGCAGCTGCATGAATGAAATATCCATAATGAAAATGATGATCATTATAATAAGCTGAGCCAAAATCAGCACCAGTATCACCATCTTGAGAAGCTGAAGATGTGATACCTCCATACCTTGTATCATAGAACAATGGATATTGTTGTTGGTTATTGAAATAAACATCAAATGCAGTTTGTAAATGTTTTAATGCTAATGAAGTCATGTCTGTATTTTGTAAAATCTCATGAATAACTAACAATATATAAGAATATTTATCTAAGATCTTACCTCCATAATAATTGGATATACCAGACACTAATTCAGTAATATCTGCAGATAAGTCATCATTTGCTACTGAAGACAATAATTGTAATTGTTCTGGAGAATAACTTAATTGTTTAGATCCTAATTGTTGAGACCATGGTAACCATTCAATTTCATTAGCTGGGGACAAAGATACCTCAAATTTGAATTCATTACTTAAAAATCCTTGCATTTTACCTTTTGTAGTTGAATCCAAATATAAATTTGTTGAATTATCAATCGTTTCTTTGGTAAACATTTCTAAATGATGTGGTAAAGCAAATAATATAGTTTTATCAGAAGAACTTGAACCTTGTGTTTTATAAATAATTGAAAATTCACCAACATTACCATCACTAGAACCTTCAACATGAGCACTTACTGGATACATACCTGCAGCTTGATCGTAAAAATTTTCATCTTCATTATTATTTAGTCCGGAGACTTTAGCTATTTGAATAATCAAACCATCAATTGAACTAGAAGCAACAATATTATATGAATCTTTAACAACAAATTCAAAATCAGGTTTAAAATTATCTTGTGGAAAAACAACGTAAATCAACCATTGTGTTTTATCAAATAATAAAGCTTTAAATTTTAAAATTTTTGAATCTGATGAGACTTTTATAATTGATGAGACTCCAATTTGAGAGTTTAACAACGCTACTAATTTCCCATTATAGATTGCAGATACGAAGCCCATACCTTGCACTAAAGTTGCAGAAATAAAATTGCTCTCAGGTTCATCATTGCTATTGAATAATGAAACTTTTACGGACATGTCTTTCAAATCAGTAACATCAATATCGTATCCTGACTTTAATTCTTTGAATGAAACTGCAGAAAAGACAAGGGGTGCAACCTCAGTTGGATTATAATAATTTGAAGCTGCATAATTAAAAATTGAATTTGACTCACCGTATACATATTGAGAAGCTGATGTCTGAGAAATAGCCAAGCCATAAAAATCTTGGGATATTTTCCAAACGCCATATGGATATGTCCAAACCATTAAATCTTGATCATCAAGTATTAAATTTGTATAAAATTTATTTGTTTGAAAAGGACCATCATTTGAAACCCCTGGAAGGATTTCTAATGGTAATTGATCTCTTTTGAATGAATCTGGAGGTGGATTGGTGTTGATTGGTTTAAACAAATCAAATGTTGATCCTTGTGATGGTATTGTGGTTGTAGTTGATGAGGAAGGCCAGTTTATTTTTGAAGAGGATTTTTCAATTGGAATTGACTCAATTGTTGAAATTGGGGCAGGATTTATACTTGTAGATGTTGCAACTGAGGTTGAAGTTGTTGGTATAGATGAACTTGAAACTTCACTTGGTGTCAGTTGGGTTGAAGTTAATGTTGCTGAAACTAATGAAAAAGCTGAGGAAAGTGTTGATGAAGCGCTTGATGGAAACCAAATAAAATTTGAAGTTGTTGTTGTTATTGAAGTGGGTGTTGGAACGACGCTAGATGAAGTTCTCTTTGGACAAGAATCTGGATGAGAAGGACAAGAGGTGATAGTAACAGACTTTGTATAAGTTTTTGCCACTAAAGTTGTTTCTAATTTCAATGGAATTTTTTCTTTAGTACATAATGGTGGTTCTTGAGTATAATTATTTGGAATAGCTGGATAACCAGTTGGAATCCAATTGGGAGTTTGGGAAGCTTTAAAAATGGTTGAGGTGATGACAGCAGTACCTTCATTTGTGCTTTGTTGGTTAACAACTAATGTAGATTGTTTAATCAAAGTTGTTGTTATCACAGCTGCTTCAACAACACTCAAAAAAAGTAATAAAAACCCAGAAAAAAACATATTGATCAATTTGATTCAATTAATTGATTTATTCCAAGTTCAAATAGAGCATTTTGATCCATTTAATATCATTTATTCATATAATCTCTTTTATTTGAAAGAATTAAACTTTTCGAATATTCAAGAAAACATTCGTAAAATTAATGAAGTCATATCGTAAAATCAACAATAATTAAGTCTGGGATTGACGTAACTCACATATTGTTCGTATTATCTCTTGATATAGTTTTTTTGATTAAATGTTGTAATTAGTTGGAAACCCGATCTGTAAACGTCAAAAAAAAGAGATAATTTGATACTATGACATTAATTACACTTGTTCTAGCAATTACTATTATTTTGTTCAGATACTTCCATAATCCATCATCAACTTATAAAATAATTCACAATATCATTAATAATTATTATATTTGCAATATAATAATTCAAATTCATGTCTGTAATTTAAGCCTTTAAATTCGTAATGTAAGAAATAATTTCAAACATCTAAAAATCATTTTTGGATATTCATAATTCAGTAATATTCAAATTTTATAATTCAACAAATTGTCTATGATCATATAAGATGCTGTACATATTACATAGACATACTTTTTTGTCATGATTTGCTCTTTCTGCAGGTGTATGTAGCTGTAAAGATAAGCGATAATATGCCATTCAAGAAGTTGGTATGAACTTCATGTTGTAAAATTAAATGTAGAATTCTTTGATTTATTCAAATCTCTTTAATTTGATTTTCTTTTTTTTTTCAACCGTTTAAATTTGGATGCTGCACAATAGAATGTATGTTGTACCGCGTAAAAATTAATCAAGGCTTTTATTATACATGAAATGACAGTTTACAAGTTTACATGCAAGTAAGCTGCTTTCAATAGAGACCAAAAGATTAACTAAAGTAAAACCAGGGGTTGATTCAAATAGTTTTCAAACAACCTTTTAAAATTTTTTTTTGTTTTTTTTTTGCATAATTTATTAAAATACTCTGCATTTTATGGAATCTTTCTTTTTTGATTTATACATAATGCAATGTATTTGTATGCATAATGCAGCTAAAAATAAATTTGAGGAAAAATCAAATTCTGCAAATGCATGCATTACGTAAAACTTAAGATAGCAAACTTTTTCTGCTGTATGTAAGTACCACATGAGTTTTAGTTCAAACTTTGTCTCTAAAAAAAAAGAATTCGGCAATCTACAATTTAGATTATGCGCAAAATATGCAAGGTTTGAAAAAATGATAAAAAAGATGACTTGATATTTTTTTTATGATAATATTTAATTATTTTTGTAAATATTAAAAGAGAATTTATCGAGTTTTATAGTAATCAAATTTTCAAGCACAAATTCCAACTTTTAAAAATTTTTAAAAAAATTAATTAAATTTTAACAATATTAAAAATTGTAGTGATTTTGTCTAACTTTGAAAAAAATAAATATAATTACATAATCGCTGACTAATCAGTTTTCATATAATTGACACTAGAAGATCATACAGTTTTTTCTTTTAATCAAACTACAAAAAATAATTTTACTTGAATATTAGTATTTACATTTCAACAATCTAGAAGTATATGATTCACATAGTGACAATAACATGTAGTTATATTAAATAGACATCAATAATATTGTATTTAGAATTTATGTTCACTGTAGTTATTAAATCAATTAGCAAACTAAATCTAGAATATTTTTATTATGACATCTTAGACAATTAACAAACCCCACAATCCAAAGAATCATGTTATTAACTTTCCCTCTTGTCTAATTTTTAGACATAATAAACTTCTATCCATTTTATACATTACACTTTATAGATTCATGCAGTGTAACTATGTTGATGTCATCAATTTTCTTTGTCTAAGAATTATGTTATGACAAAAATACAATTAATTTAAACAACAAATTATGTGTTTATATTTATAAAACTAAACAATAATTATGTTCTAGACATTCTTCTCTTAAAATCAGCATAATCAAAACTTGGAATCTTACGAACATGTCTTTCAGGAGATTGTGATTTTTTAACATCATTTTCACCATCATGAGAAGAAATTGGAGATTTTGCTTCTTTTGGGAAACCATCATTTTTTGGTGAACCAGGTTGAGATTGAGGTGGATATGAAACAGAACCATGATATTGAACATTAAAACAATGAACATTACCATCATTACCTTTTAAAGCAATTGAACCTCTTTGTAAATGTCTTTTAGATTCTTCAGCAGACCATTGATGATGAGTTCCTAATTGTTCTTGTTGAATGGAATTATCATTTGTATTTATGAATTGAGATTTTTGACTAGAACTTGTATTTTTAGATATTGATGGAGTAGCTAAAGTAGTTGGAGGTAATGAATCTTGTGGTTGTTTTGAAGGTAATGATTGTTGAAAAGATGGTGTTGAATCTAATGGGTCTTGTTCATCATTTGTGGTATTTGTTATATTATCAGCTTTATATAACCCATTAAAAGACACCTTCCCAAGTCTATCAGTTAGTATGGCATTTTGATAATTGCAAGAAGATCTTCTTTTCACTGGGAAGAATGATGCAGGATCTGGAGTTTGAGAAGGTTGTGGAGGTTCAGTTATGTTTAAAAATTCTGCAGATTTATCTTGTTTTTGAACATTGCTTAAAGAAGAGTGTGCTGCTTCTGGTTGAGGAGATGAAAGAGGCATTTTGTATATCAAATTAAAATTCAAATAATTGTAATCTTTTGTGGTTGTTTAAGTGATAAATGCACTTTTATAGTTGTTTTTTGGTGTCTGTGTAAGTTTGCTTAATAGTTTAGTTTAGGGTGTACTTTTACTTGTTCCTAGAATTCTTTGTTGCTCTGCAACGTGACAAATGAAGATTGGGGGATCAAGTTAATAACAATGATTCTTTTTAATACTTATATTCAAATTGTATTAAGTATATATTTTAATCCTTCTTATAGTTAAGTCTTCTAAATACTAATTCAGCAAAGTTATAGTTATATACAATATACAATTTCAACAGGTTTCTATTCTTTTTTTCCAGAACAAAGAAACAAACAAGAAAGCATCACGCAAGCGGCAACTATGTAAATCAAATGTACCGCGGTCATCTAAAAAAATTTACACAAAGAAACTGCACTAAAAAAAACATACATGCATATCAGGATGACTAAGAAATTAAGTAACATATTCATTATGTAATTATTTATGTAATCTGTATTTTGATTATATAATATTACATAAATGATTATATAATAAAATATTAGTGACGTCATTTTTTGACAGTGTCTCGGAGTTGTTGTCCACTTCTATGAAAAATTTATAAATCTGGGGACATTTAAATCTTTTAAACATTTAAATCTTTAAAATTTATCAAATAAAATGTCTTTAATTTTAACTGCTGCTAATTTTGATTCAGAATTTGTCAATATCACTACTCAACATGGCTCTTTCAAGTAGTATGTATCCATAATTTTTTTAAACTCCAAATAACAAAAATTTTTTTCATCTAACTGATATTAGTTATAATTTTTGGTTAAGAGACAATTGTTTGTGTAAAGATTGTTATAACCCACAAACATTCCAAAGAGTTTATGATACTTTCACTGTACCACAAGATGTTAAACCTTTAGAAATCAACATCTCTTCTGCTCAAGATTCTGTTCAAATTAAATGGTCTGATAATCATGTTTCTAATTATTCTTCAAAATGGTTAAAAAATCATACAAAAGAATTAACAATTTCACAAACTTCTATTGCAAATAAATTGGTTTCTTTACCAAAAAAAATTTTTTGGACAAAAGATCAAATCATTAAAGATTTCCCATCTGTTGATTATAAAGATGTTATTTCTAAACAATCAAAAGATTTTTATTCAAATATTTTTAAATATGGATTCACTTTTATTAATAATGTCCCAGTAAATCCTCAAGATACTGAAAAATTATGTAATTCAATTGGTTATATTCGTCATACTCATTATGGTGGGTTTTGGGATTTTACTTCAGATTTAGCAATGAAAGATACTGCTTATTCTGATATTGAAATTAAAAGTCATACCGATGGAACTTATTGGGAACATACCCCTTTTTTACAATTATTTCATTTATTATTTCATGATGGTGTTGGTGGTGATACTACTATTGTTGATGCTTTTAAATGTGCTTTTGATTTTAAAAAAGAGTACCCAGAAGAATATCAATTATTATCAAATTTAAAAGTTCAATGTCATTCTCTTGGTGATGTTTATTTAACTCAAAAAAAACCTATTTTCATTCATGATGAATCTGGTGAATTAATTCAAATTTCTTGGAATAATTGTGATCGTTCTTCAAATTATCAAATGACTCATGAAGAACAAAAAAAATTTTATATTGCTATTAGACATTGGAATGAAATCATTCATAGATCTGAAAACGTCTTTCAATACACTTTAAAACCAGGTCAAGCTTTAATCTTTGATAATTGGAGAGCTTTCCATGCAAGAATTGGTAAATTCACTGGTAAAAGAAGAATGTGTGGTGCTTATTTCGATAGAGAAGATTTTATGAGTACTTTATACTTACAAAACTCAAACAATGAAGAATTGTTTAGTAGTTTATGAATAATCTAAATAATTATGTTTATAAAATTAATATCATCTATTAAAAACTTTATCATACTGCATTTTTAGATGCATAATTTTTTAAAACACGTTTATAACGTTTATGACTTTGTCTTTTTTTAAATAATCCTTTAAACATTGGTGGAATATATCCATTAAAAATTAAATTAATACCAGCTAAAACAACAATTAAAAACTTAAAACTTGATGTGATTGTTGTTAATTGAAATAATTCACCTAACCAACTGTTTGGGGATACACACATTAATAAAATACATAAAATAACAACAATGATAATGTTTAAAATAAATGGAATGTTCTTGGATGCTGGTTGTCTGTATGGAGGACCTTTAGTTAAAATTAATGCACACAAGATATATTGGAAATTTGAATAAAAAAATAAAACAGTATTATCAGATGATTGAACAGCATCATCACCACCTGGAATAGGTTTAATATACCAAGGTTCTGTTTGAACATAACTCCAAATACCAACTTGGAAAATTAACATTAATAATATATTAATTACTAATGGAACCAATAATTTTGGTGAAACAAGATTTGCACTTGGTCTTTTTGGTACAATTTTATCATATGCATCTGACCATGACATAAATATAGCAATTGGTAAAATTAAAAATAAATCAATCCATAAAAATTGGAAATCACCCAAATTTGAACCTCTTTTATATAAAATTGAAACTGTAATAAATTGAATTGCTGAATATAATGACATATACTGGAAACAACTAAAACTTGTCACTAATGAAGCACGACCTTCTTTAATGACATCTAAAACACAACTAATTTCGAATAATCTTGAAGTAAATGGTGCAGCAACTGAGGCTTCAGCTTCAGATAATGAAACACCAACATCGGCAGCTTTTAAAGCACCACAATCATTAGCACCGTCACCACAGAACCCAACTGTATAATCTAAATCTTGTAATTGTTCAACTAACTCATGTTTTTCATCTGGGGACATTCTAGCATAAACATCAGCTTTTAATAACATTTTGATAATATAATCCTCACTATAAATGGTTTCAGCACTATTATTATCTTCCAAGACATGTCTAAAAACATCACCAGAAACTGCTAAAGTATAATTTTTATTAGAGCCATATAATTCTAAAGTTTGTGGATCTAATTGTAAAGAATCATCATCAATTTCATTCCATCTTAGTTCATCAGATTCATTAAAACTTGGAATGAAAACTAACCCTTCAGGGACCAATCCACATTCCCTACCAACACTAACAGCAGTTAATAAATTATCACCAGTACACATAATAGTTCTTAAATTTGCATCATTCAATTGTTTTAGCACTTGACTAGTTGAATTCTTTAGTCTATTTTCAAAAACAATAAACCCTAAAAATGTCAAACCAGATTCAGCTTCATCTCTAGTAATTTTTTGAGAATATAACCAAGTGTTTTTTCTTAAATTTTTACCAGCTAATGCAATAACTCTATAACCAGAATGTGTATAATGATACAATAATTCTTCATAATTTTTAGGAAAAGTTTCTGGTCTACAAATATCTTTAATAACTTCTGGTGCACCTTTAGTTAAAACAGAAAATTGATCACCAGATTTGACAACAACACTCATTCTTCTTAAATTTGAAACAAATTCAAAACTTTTCATGATACCTAATAATTTAGAATGATCATTTTTAGGATAAACAACTGATGGTGTTATACCTAAATTTTCAGGCATGATTGTTTGATCAAATCTTTCTTCATTTGTTGATGTGAAATCAGTAAAATCTTCTTTATATTCCCAATTTGTAAATTCAAACATTTTGAAATCTAATGGATCACCAATTAATTCATCATCAACAACTCTTAAAGAATGACAAGCAACTAAAGATTTTAATAAATCACCATCAATTCCATTAACATTTCTAATAATTTCACTAAAGTTTCCATTTTGAGTAACTGAATGAACACCAAAAACATCTAAACCATCTTCAGTTAAAGTACCAGTTTTATCAAAACAAATAACATCTAATTTCCCACCAATATTAACTCTTGTTGGAGAAATACAAAAAATTTCCTTTTTACGTAATCTTGAAATAGCAAAACTTGTACCAATTGTTAAAGTTGCAGGTAATGCTGGTGGAACCACAATAGTAATAATATCTAAAGCTCTTAAAATAATAATTTTCCAACCTAATCCTAATTTAATAAAATTATAAGTTGAAAAAATAAAACCAAATCCAGCAATCATAGTCATAAATCCAATATATTTAAAAGAATCTTCATAAAATTTGAAACCAGAAGGTTTTGGAAATAACATTGATCTTAATAAAGCACCTTTAGTTGTTGAGAATCCAGTTTTAACAACAAGAGCCATTGCAGGATCACCAGAAGGATGTCTAACTCTAATAATTTTAGTACCATTAAATAAATAAGATTTTGCTAATAATGGAGAAATTTGAGATTTTTGAGAATCTTTAATTAAAGCTTCAATAGTTTCATCTTGAGCTGGTAATTTTGAAACAGGAACAGATTCACCAGTTAACATTGATTCATTAACAATACAATCACCAGATAATAAAACAGAATCACAAGGGAAAAGTGTTAATGAAGGATCAGAAACTTCATAAATATCACCAGGTCTTAAATCTTTAGAATCAGTTTCTTTCCAAAATCCATTACGCCAAACTCTAACATTACATTCAAATTTTGATAAATTTTGTAATCTATCCATTGTATCTTTAGTTTCATATAATGTATTTATAATTGAAACAATTGAAATTAGGAAAATACAAAAAGCATAATAATAATATTCATCAAATAACCATAAAATAATGGAAAACACTTGAAACATGTAAAATGGATGTAAAACTTCATCAATTAATAATTGACCCACTGTTTTTTTTTTTAATTCCAAAGAATTTTCACTGAAAACAATACAACGATCTTCATAAGCATCTGAAGATAATCCATGACGAACATCATCAGTCCAATTATTATCAACCCAATTAGTATTAGTTTTAAAAATATCTTCAACAGGAGTATAAAATAATTTCAAATATCTATATTCAAAAGATATTAAAATTGGGATGATTGGATTTAATTCAGTACGACGTTGATGATTTAATTGGGAATTATCAGCACCAGCTTCTGCAGAATTTAATAATTCTTCATCCAATTGAGGAACATTTAAGATTGTAGATAATGGTCTATTATACCATTGTCTATGAACTGGTATAACAGTTAATTCTCCAAATTCAGTTTCCACAACAACCCATTCAGCTTTAGCTAAAGGAACTTTTGTCCCAATGAAGGCAAATTTATATTTAGGTATCCATCTTAATAATAAATATAATAAACCTAAAGTTAAGAAACATAGAATATAATACAAGTATAATCTTTTTGTACAAGTTTTATAACCAGCAATACCTAAAACTAAATCTTCTTCAGCAATATAAAATCTTTGAAAATGTAAATTTGCAGGATTTTTTGGGAAATAATGATCATATAATTCCGCATCTATAACTTGATGATTATGATGATTATGATTATGATGATAATCAGTATTTTCATCATGTTCAGATAATAATGAACTTTGTTGATCAGAATTATCTTCATCATCTAATAAAGGTCTATTTGAAACATCACTTGGGATTCTATCTCTATAAGTACTATAAGCAGTTGAAGGAGAAGATGAATTTCTATTGTTTGAATGATCATAATCTCTTTCAATAGATCCATAATCTGGAACACTAACACTATTTGAAGTTGCTGTTGAAGTTGAATCTCTTCTAAAATTTTCATAAATTGGAGCTTGATTCCAATCAGTATCATAATCAATTGGATCATCAGGATCATCTAAAGTGGATGCACCATGTGCTTCTTCAATATCTTGAGGATCAAAGAATCTAAATTGTTGACGACTATCAACTGATTGTGATCTTGATCTTGAGCGGAAACGAGTTAAATTTAAAGATTCATAATATGAACCAGATGATTGGACTGATGAAAGTCTACCACGTCGTATAGAACTAGCATTAGATGATGAAATTGAAGGTGATCTTGCTCTAGTAGATGTATTAGAATTTTGTTGATGTTGACCATGATTAAATGAGTGGAAATGATGAAATGAAGTGATTGAAGAAGGAATAGTTTCTGAGGCGGCACCATCAAAAACCTCAGTATTATTCTCTTCTATGTCAATAGAAGGTCTTCTTGAGGATACACGGGAATTTCTATGTGCCATTAAGTGTTTCTTTCAATATATTTAAATATAATTGTTCAAGTTGTTTGTTATCATTGGAAAAAAAATTAACAACCCTAATAGATGACTAAGACATGACATAACCCATAAATTACGTAATATTATTACTCATTGATTATATAATAAATATCCCATACACCATCCACACACCACCCAGTATAAATTTTATTTAATGTGTAAAATTTTCTTCTTTTTATTTATACATTAAATTAAAAGTTATTAAAATTATTAACTAATGAAGTATTGTATGTATTTAATAGCATAAATCATCACAAAAGAAACCTAATCTGATGAAAAAACTGACAACAACAACTTGAATTTCTTCATCCGAAAGTCTAATGTGGAGTAACCTTTGCTTTTTAACCCTGATATATTAGGTTTTATTGTGATGAATATTAATGAATATTAATGATATGATTACTAACCAAATGATAGATATGACAATATATAATTCAGTAGTTTTAATTGAATGCTTTTAAGTTATATGTCTGTAGATTAACGTAAATAAAATCCAAAACCATTTAAAAAAAAAAAAAAAAAACCAGAACAACATGGACCAATAAAAGTAGAGGATTTATATTTGATTCATCATATTTCTCTCCTTTGAATTATCATATTTCTATCGTATAAATTAATTCATTTTGTTCTATTTAAATTATATTTCTATCTCATCTCATCTTTTAAGAAATTTATTAAAAAAAAAATTTATGTCACTAGTGGCAAACAACAACAATAAACAATAAATTTATACAACACAAAAATGAGTGAAGAAGACACACCAGGTATGATATATTGTCTTATATTTATTCATAATATTAGTATTAATACCTTTTTTAGCTATTTGTGAAGCTTGTCTTGGACCAAATCCATATTTAAGAATGACTAGAGAAGTTCAAGGTGCTGAATGTAAACTTTGTACAAGACCATTCACAGTTTATAAATGGGCTCCATTTAAATCTGGGGCCATGAAGAAAACAATAATATGTTTAACATGTTCAAGACAACGAAATTGTTGTCAATCTTGTTTATTAGATTTAACTTATGGGATTCCAATACAAATGAGAGATGCAGCTTTAAGAATGGCTGGGATTAATACTATAACTGATTCTAATGATGAACCAAAAAATACAATGTCAAAATTATATATTGCAAATAATGAATCAAAATTTCAAAATATTGGTGGTGCTGAATATAGTGCAAATTCTATAAAAGCTAAAGAAATATTAACAAAATTATCAATGGTTACAAATGAAAAAAAACAATCAAAAAATCAAATTGATAAAAAATTTATTAAAACTCCTTCACATTTAGATAAAGTTGATATTAGTAAAATTGTATCAAAATTACCATTTAATGGGAATTTAATTCCACCAATAAATAAAGAAATTACTTCATTATTTATATTTGGACTTGATGAATCATTACCAGAATATAAAATAACAGATTGGTTTGAACAATATGGTGATTTAAAATCTGTTAAATTACAACATTCTTCAAAATGTGGATTTATTACATTTAATAAAAGATGTGATGCAGAATTAGCTATAAAGAATATTAAAAAATCATCAATTTCTAACAATCCTGGAATTTTAATTATAGAAAATATTCCATTAAGAATAACATGGGGAAAAGAACGTCCAATGGGTAATAATGGTGCTGAAAAATTAAAAATTGGAATAATTGTAACAAAATTTATAAAGAAATTAAATTCAATAGAAAAGAAAAAAATTGAATCAAATTCTGATAAATCAATTGATCAAAATAATATTAAACAAATTAAAGGGAATGAAATTAAAGAGAAAGAAATTGATTCATCTGAATATAAATCAATTAATGGGAATTTTGAGGTTTAATAAAATATTTTTATATTTAATTAATTAATCCCGTAGTGGCGAAAATAACATAACCATAAATTAATATTGAATATAAAATTAAATAAAATACAAAAACAATGTCATATGAAGGTAAATATAATCAAATGACAATATATTCATTACTAACAAATTTTTAGAAGATCATAATATTTCAAATGAGAGTTCAAACTCCAGACAACATCAAACTTTAAGTGCTCAACTATCAGAATTTTTAGAAGGAAATAGTTCAAATGAACCATTATCTATAGAAGATCAACTTCGATTACTTCAAACAAGAATTTCAGAATTATCAGAATCAGGTGCTATAACTGATTTATTACCAATTAATGATGAAACTAAAGGTTGTTCTCAAGAATTTTTAGATTCTTTAGAAAGAGTTTCAAAAAAAAATTTAAAACCTGATCAAACTTGTCCAATTTGTACTAATGATTTTATTAATGATCCTCATCCATTAGTGGTGAAATTACCTTGTGATGGGAAACATAAATTTGATTTAGAATGTATTGCACCTTGGTTAAAAATTCATTCAACTTGTCCATTATGTAGAAAAAATTTATTAGAAAAGAAAAAATTAGAAATTGAAGATAGTGAAGAAGAAGAAGAAGAAGATTGGGATATGTATGGATAATATATATAGAATTTATGTGCATTTATTATATACATGGCATTTTATTTAGATTCAGATTCAGATTCAACTTTTGGTTCTTTAGTTTCAGGAATAGTTTCTTCAGAAGTTAAATGTCTTTTAAAAACAGGATCTTGTAATAATTCTTCAACTCTCTTCAAGACAGCTGCATTGTCAGAAGAACCATTGAATTCAATTTTATTTAATTCTTCAGTATTCAAATTTTCTAATTCTTGAGATAAATTCAAACTTTCTCTTTGATAAGTATTAACTTTTAAAATAACACCAGGAATTGAATTTTTAGTTATAAATGAAACTAAATAATCAACAACTTTTGGAGTTGCATCATATAATTTTAAAACTCTTCTATGTGTACGTCTTTCCCAATTTTCTTTGGATTTAGCTTGTGCAAAAGGTGATCTTATCACAGTCCATCTTTCAAAACGTGTTGATAAAGGTTTAATACCACTAATTGGAATATCAAGATAAAATGCAGCTCTTTGAGTAAAATCACAAAAAAAATCAACATTTGCAGCAAAATATGAACGAAATTCAATTTCAGCAACTAAATCTCCATAACGTTTTGGATGTCTTAATGGACTATAATAATTTAATTCAACATTTAATGGTAATGGTCTTTTAGTAGTTTCTAATATTTCATGTCTTGAATAAACTTGTGGATTATAAGTGGTGGACTTATTGGAAACTTCTGAAGAATTTTTCGCAGCAGGTGCAACTTGAAGTATTCTTTTACCTGTGCTAAATGAACGTATACTTTGTCTCAACATAACTTTCTTTAAACAAAGTTTTGATATTTGTTCTATTTTGTTTTATTGAGTTTAAAATCAACAAATTTTTCAACGAATTAAAAAATCAAAAACACGTCACGTGAAATGTGCTGCGTGAACCAGAAAAATAGATAAAATTGATGGAAATTGGTGGAAATTCAATGAAATTTAATGAGAATTTTTAGAATTTATAATTATAAATTCAACCAAAGATTTTACTACAAATTTCATCTTTTATTCTTTTATTCTATAAGATTTATATTGAAATTGTTGCTCAAACCAGAAGTCACGTGATGTTTCTTAATAAAAAAAAAAAATTTGAGACAGACATCAACCATATTTTGATATTGAAGAGTATAAATATTTAATTAAACAAGATGGGGAAGAGCAGTAAAGATAAGAGAGATTTATATTATAGGTATGGTTTACGTTTTTGACATAGTTAGAACATATTAACCTTTTTTTTTAAGAAAAGCTAAAGAAGAAGGCTGGAGAGCTAGATCTGCATTTAAATTATTACAATTAAATGAACAATTTCAATTATTTAAAGGTGTGAATAGAGTTGTGGACTTATGTGCTGCTCCTGGATCATGGTGCCAAGTATTATCTAGGGAATTATTTGACACTCCAAGAGATGATGAAGATATTATACCTGGTGTTGAACCAAAAATTGTTGCAGTAGATTTACAACCAATGGCACCAATTAAAGGTGTTACAACATTACAAGCTGATATTACACATCCAAAAACTTTAAGTAAAATTTTAGAAATATTTGGTGGTGAACCTGCAGATTTTGTTTGTAGTGATGGTGCTCCTGATGTTACTGGATTACATGATTTAGATGAATATATTCAAGCTCAATTAATTTTAGCAGCTTTACAATTAACAACTTGTTTATTAAGACCTGGTGGTACTTTTGTTGCTAAAATCTTTAGAGGTAGAGATATTGATTTAATGTATTCTCAATTAGGTTATTTATTTGAAAAAGTTGTTTGTGCAAAACCAAGATCTTCAAGAGGTACTTCATTAGAATCTTTTATTGTATGTATGGGTTATAAACCAAGTAAAACTTGGAAACCAACTTTAGATCCAAACGTTTCTACTGAAGATTTTTTCAAAGGTGCTAATATAGGAAGATATGAATTAAGAGATGATTTAGAATATCAAGATGAAGAAAGAAATATTGCTCCATTTATTGCATGTGGTGATTTATCTAGTTATGATTCAGATGCAACTTATACTATAGATCCAGATGATGCTAAAAAATTAAAAAGTTTGGACCCAGTACAATGTCCAACTGCTCCTCCATATAAAAAAGCTCTAGAGTTGAAAAGAAATGGTGATTTAAAACGTTAATAAATGAAAAAAAAAAATAATACATCTATTTATTCAAAGAGCTAATCATAATAATAAATATAAACTATTAACCTTTGCATGAATAACCTAGTAGAAAACTTATTTAGCTTCTTCGTTACCTTCTGGTTTAGAAAGAACAGTTTCATCAGGTTTCAAAGTTGGGAACAACAAAACTTCTCTAATTGTGTTAGAATCAGTTAAAAACATGGCTAATCTATCAATACCACAACCCCAACCACCAGTTGGTGGCAAACCGTATTCCAAAGCATTACAGAAAGTTTCATCAACTAATTGAGCTTCATCATCACCTTGATCTTTTTGTCTAGCTTGTTCTTCAAATCTAGCTCTTTGATCAAATGGATCATTCAATTCAGTATAAGCATTACAAATTTCCTTAGTAGCAACGAAAACTTCAAAACGTTCACATAAACCTGGAATAGAACGGTCATATTTAGCCAATGGAGACATCATTTGTGGATGACCAAAGATAAAAGTTGGGTTAATACAAGTATCTTCTAATTCACCAACCAACTTATCTAGCATACGAGCATTAGTTAATGGTGGTGGACAATCTAACTTATGTTTAATCAAGATTTTTTTTAAGAATTCACCAGTTTCTTTAGTATGTAATTGATCACCAGGTGGGAATTTAACATCAAAAACTTTTTCCAATTCTTCAATCATGTTAATTCTCTTCCATGGTCTGGAGAAATCTAAAGTTAATTCTTTACCATCAGCACCATCTGGGTGATAAGTAATTTTGTAATCACCAGTAATGGTTTTAACCATTTCAGAAAACAACAATTCTGTCATGTCCATTAAATCATAGACATCAGCATAAGCTTGATAGAATTCACAAGTGGTAAATTCTGGGTTATGAGTCATATCAATACCTTCATTTCTAAATTGACGACCAATTTCGTAAACACGTTCCATACCACCAACAACTAATTCTTTCAAGAACAATTCTGGAGCAATACGCATGTACATATCAATATTCAAATCATTATGATGAGTAATGAATGGTTTAGCAGTAGCACCACCAGCAATAACATTCATCATTGGAGTTTCAACTTCAATGAATTCACGGTTATCTAAAAAGGCTCTGATATAAGAAATAATCTTGGATCTAACAATAAATCTATCTCTAGTGGAGTTATTAACAATCAAATCCAAATATCTCTTTCTGTATCTAGCTTCTTGATCTTTAAAACCAAAATGATCGGTTGGCAACATGTGTAAACATGGAGTCAATAATTCAACACTAGTAGCAAAAACAGATAATTCACCTTCACCACCTTTCTTTGGTTGAGTCTTACCAACATAACCAGTAACACCAATGATATCACCTCTTCTCAATAAATCATGAGCTTTTTCGTAATCTTGTTCTTTAGAATCTTGAGCTTGGGCCATAACTTGAATATCGTAACCATCACCTCTTAAAACATAAAATTTCAATTTGGAACCAGATTCTCTCTTAGCATGAACTCTACCAGCAATAGAGACTTTAACATCTGGTAAAGTTTCACCTCTTTGTAAATCTTTGTACTTGGTCAAAATATTTTTAATTGAAGAAGTAACTTCAAATTTATGAGGATATGGATTTGGATCATTAGTTTTTCTCAATTCAGCAATTTGACGAGTTCTAATTTCATGGAATTGGTTTGGAGTCAAATCTTGTAAAGCATCCTTCTTTTTTTCCTTTGATGGATTAGCAGCAGCTTTAGCAGCAGCAGCAGCAGCTTTTTCAGCTCTTTTAGCTTCTAGTTGACGTTGTTTTTGACGTTTTTTCAATTCACTCTTGGAGACACGTTCACCAGTGACTTCATCCAAGTGAAGCTTTTGAACAGCTTCAGTAGCTTGAGCAACTTCTTCAGACATTTTTCTTGATATATCTTTTATTAGGAAATTCTTTCTGAATCATCATCTCTGTTTTCTTAAAATTTTTTTTTCTCAACGTCACCAATTGTAACCAGTTCCGAGCCTCGAAATTAGGATCAAGTGATCACTCACGTGAATAACAAATTCCGACTTTCACGTGATCAAAGTTCCGGTCATTAATTTTATCATTTGAGTGAAAATTTTTGAATATCAACAACGGCCACAAGAAAGAAAAGAGATTGAAAAAAATCAGATATAAAAGAAACAATGTCTGAAAGTGAAAGGTGAGAGATTATTTGTTTTATGGTTTAATAAGGAGTTATTTATTAACTAATTTTAGTACAACCCCAGTTGTTCAAATTGAACTAAGTGTTGCATTAAAGATCATCAACCATAGTGCTAAAAACTATCCAAGTTTTGCAGCTGGTCCATTATTAGGGTTAGATGTCGCTGATAATTTAGTCAAGATCACACATGCTTTTCCATTCCCAGATACCCCAGAAGGTGTTTCTCCATTCCGTTTCAAACATAATGTTAAATATCAAGATGATTTAGTTGAAAGATTAAAAGATGGTCAAGTTGCAGTTGAGGCTCTTGGTTGGTATCAATCTGCAGTTTCTGGTAAATTTATTAGTGATGTTGTTCTAGAATCATTGGCAAAAGCCCAATTAAAAATTTCTCCATCTACTGTACTTTTAGTTCATGATCCATCAAAAGCTAAATATGGTGTTTTAAGTATTAAAGCTTTTAGATTAACTCCAAATTTCTTAAAAGTATTTAGTGAAAATAATTTCCAAATTGAAAATTTAAATGCTAATGGTGTTAATTATGATAATATTTTACAAGAAATTCCAGTTAAGGTTCATAATAATCATTTAACTTCATTATACTTGGCTGGTAATGATTCTTTATTTAATAAGACTCAACCTCTAGAAAGTTCCACATTAAAGACTAAAGTCACTTTACAAAACATTGAAAATTTGATTGATGCAGCTGATGATTTAAATAATTTTCATTATCAATTATTTAAAAAGAAGGCTTCAAACAATGATGCTAGTTTACAAGATTGGTTAACTTTAAGTTCTAAAGTTGATTACATTAGTGAAGATATTGAACAACAAGTGTTAAGCCAGTTGTTGACCGATAGTGCTATTAGACCATGATTTAATGTATATTAATTATGTTTATTCTTTATAATTTGAGAAATCTGTAAAACCTTTTTCATCACCAACATAAAAATATTCTCTTTTATAAGGTTCTAAAGGTTGATTTTTTTCTAATCTATCAACTAAATCAGGATTTGAAGTAAAATAACGACCATATCCAATAATTGTTTTTTTTGGATGTTCTTTTAAATCTTTAATAACTTTTGATGGATTTGAACCATATCCATTAGTTCTTAAAACAATACCATTCCAAATATTAAAAATAAATTCTGTTGATTCAAAAAAATCTTGAGAAGCAATATCTTCTCTTGGTTCCACAATTGAAATATAAGCTAATTCTTTACCATCAAGTCTTCTTTTTTCTAATTCAGAGATAATATATGAATTAATTGCAATTGTTTCTGGTTCAAAAGGATTTCTTGATTCTTCACTATTGAATGCAAAAAATGGTGATAATCTAACACTAACTTTATTGTAACCAATTGCTTCACCAATAGAATCAATAGTTTCTAATAAAAATCTTGAACGATTTTCAATTGAACCACCATATTCATCAGTTCTTTTATTAATTGAAGAATATAAAAATTGAAAATGAATACAACCATTAGCACTATGTAATTCAATACCATCAGCACCAGCACCTAAAACAGATCTTTTGGCAGCATTAGTAAAATCTTGAATTAATTCTTTAATTTCTGATTTAGTAACACCTTTAACTGGAGTATTAATTTCTTTAGCTAATTCTTTTTGAATTGGTTTTGTATAAACATTATCAGAAACTGAAAAAAATTTCAAATTTTTTTCTTTTAAATATCTTGGATCAGCATTACCACCTAAACCAAATAATTGAATATACAAGAAAGAATTATGTTTATGAATAGCATCAACAATTTCTTTCCATCTTTTTTCTTGAATATCATTAAAAATTCCATATCTTTTAGGTTTACCACCAGTTCTTGGAGAAACAATTGTTGCATCAGAAATTAATAAAGTTCCAGGTTTTTGAGCTCTTTGTTCAAAATAATCAATATTTAATTTTGATGGTGTATTTTCATCAATTTTTGAATTTAATAAATCTTCATCAATTCTATTTCTTGTTAAAGGTGGGAAAACTACTCTATGTTGTAATTGAATATCACCAACTTTAATTGGTTTGAACAAAACAGTTTCTGAAAGGGACATTGTTTTTTGATGGGTTGTTTAAAGTTAATTAATAATATTGGTAAATTTCAGTGTTTATATAGTTTTGTATTATCGTTTGTGTTGCCTAAATAGTGCATCTACATGTAATTGTGTATATCGGAATTAAGATCGGTGATTATGATTAAAGCCGATACAAGTATTAAATATTAAAATGATATAAAGAAATATAGAAAATAGTGAAGAGTTGAAAACCAAGAGAAGTATAAACCAAAAGAAGTGAGTTTGTGATTGATATGTGATATTAGCTCCTATGAGCTCTTTTGGAATAAAAAGACACCAATAGATAAATTAATTAACTAATGAACATCACATTAATACTCACAACTCTTCATTTCTAAAACAGAACATACATAATTATCTCAACTACCTCTGAACAAAATATTGCAAATACTTAAAACTGAATTGATCTTCTTAAATTCCCAAGGGTCCAATCGGATATGAAATACTTCTGTACACCTTACTTATGCATTATAAGGCATTATTATTAAAAGATTTCATTTGAAATAATTTTTAAAAACAAGAAATACTTTTTAAAGATAAGAAATGTACAATGTAGTTGTAATTATTATTGTAAAATATCAACAAACTCATTTAATAATTTTATAAAATATTCTTTTTATAAATAATCACCAACATGCGGGTTCAGTTTGTTTTTCAAAAAACCGCACAAGGTGATGTCTGAACGAATAGAATTACAAACATAACAATCATCAAAAACAAGTTGTAAAGACAAGAAGATGGGTAGACCAAGAGTGAGTATAATAATATTGTATTGTTTTTGAGAATAATATTAACATTATCAGTTAATCATTTTAATAAGACATGGTGAAAGTGAAGGTAACTGTGATAAAAGTGTTAATAGATATGTTCCAAATCATAAAGTTGCATTAACAGAACAAGGTCATAAACAAGCAAAAGAAGCTGGTTTAAATCTTAAAAAATTATTAAAACCAGATGATAATGTTTTATTTTATACATCTCCTTATAAACGTGCAAGACAAACTTTAGAAGGTATAATTGAAACTTGTGGTGTTAAAGATTTAAATTCAACAATCCCATATAAAGTTTATGAAGAACCAAGAATGAGAGAACAAGATTTTGGAAATTTTCAAAGTGGTGCTGAAGAAATGCAATTAATATGGCAAGAGCGTGCTCATTATGGTCATTTTTTTTATAGAATTCCTCATGGTGAAAGTGCTGCTGATGTTTATGATCGTTGTGCTGGGTTTAATGAAACTTTATTTAGACAATTTCAAGGTGATAAATTTGCTTCAGTTTTAGTTTTAGTTTCACATGGAATTTGGGCAAGAGTGTTTTTAATGAAATGGTTTAGATGGACTTATGAAGAATTTGAAAGTTTAAAAAATGTTCCACATTGTCAATTATTAATAATGGAAAAACAAGAAAATGAAAGATATTTATTAAAAACTAAATTATATAAATGGGAAGATGATGAAGAAGAAGATTTTAGAGAAGAAATGAAAGGTGAAGTTGATTGTAATTCTGATAAATTTAATGAAGTTAATGTTGCAACCCAAGTTTTAAAAGAAAAAGAAAGAAAAATTAGAGAAGAGTATAGAAAAGCTATGGGAGAAACAAAGTAAATTTTAAAGAAAATTATTTAGTGAAAAAATTGGTTTAGTTTTATTTATGTTATTTATGATAATAGATTGCAGTAGTATGTCACAAAATATTACAAAATATTACATAATCAATTACATAATCATTATCACGTGAACAGAAACATACTCACGTGACAAGTGCTGCCCTGACCAAAGTGGTGTGGTGTTGGCGTCATGAGGTTTTGGTTAATGGTATAAAAACCAACACATCCCCGGGTTTATATCACAAGTGAATTATTTATTGTTTCAATTATAAATATAATTAAAAATGGTATGAAATCAATTGAGTGATATAGAAATTGTTATTAATAAAGATTTTAGGCTCGTACATTCTTCGTTGGTGGTAACTTTAAGTTAAACGGTACCAAATCTTCTATTAAAGAAATTGTTGAAAGATTAAACACAGCTTCTTTAGATCCAAAATCTGAAGTTGTTTTATTACCTCCAGCTATTTATTTGGATTATACTGTTCAATTGAATAAATCTAAGCAAGTTGAAATTGGTGCTCAAAATGCTTATGTTAAACAATCTGGTGCTTTTACTGGTGAAAATTCTGTTGATGAAATTAAGGATGTTGAAGCAACTTGGGTTTTATTAGGTCATTCTGAAAGAAGAACTATTTTTAAAGAAAGTGATGAATTTATTGCTGAAAAAGTTAAATTGGCTTTAGATTCTGGTTTAAAAGTTATTTTAGCCATTGGTGAAACTTTTGATGAAAGAAAAGCTGGTGTTACTGATTCAATTAATCAAAGACAATTAGCTGCTGTTATTAAGGTTGTTAAGGACTGGAGTAACATTGTTATTGCTTATGAACCAGTTTGGGCCATTGGTACTGGTTTGGCTGCTACTCCAGAAGATGCTCAAGAAACTCATTTAAATATTAGAGAATATTTAAGAAAAGAATTGGGTGATGAAGTTGCTGATGCTACTAGAATCTTATACGGTGGTAGTGCTAATGGTAAGAATGCTCCAAGTTTCAAGGATAAGGCTGATGTTGATGGTTTCTTAGTTGGTGGTGCTTCTTTAAAACCAGAATTTGTTGACATTATTAATTCAAGACAATGAATGAATTGGTAGATATTGATTATCTATAATACTACGATTATTTCTTATTAAAATTCGTATATGCATCATAAATTCATTATCTAATTAAAATTATCCCAAATTTCTTTTTCATCAATATTACTATTTGGCGTATTATTATTTGTATTATTTTGAGTAGTTAAAGTTAATGGAGTCATTGGAATATCTAAACTTGAAGGCATTAAAAATGGTGACATATTTCCAACAACTAAATTGGGACTTTTTAATGGAATTTGTTGTTGATTTAACCAAAAACTACTTGGTGAACAACCAACAGAAACTGGTTTTAATTTTGGAGATGAAGGTGTTCTTTTTGATGAATTTCTTGATATAGGGATAGGTGGGGGTCTTTTCATATAATGAGTATGTCTATGATGATAAGAAACTGGACGTTGAGTTGAAAATGATGGCCTTGAAGTTGTTCTTTTATGATTTGTTGGAATATTATTTGTATTATTTGGAATGTTATTATTTGGACTTGTTTGAATATTTTCTTGAGAAAGTGATAATAATGAAATTGTTGAAGTTGAAGGTAATAATTTGTTATTTTCCACAGATGTAGCTAATAAATTTGGTGATTCAATTTCAATAGATTTTGTACTTGATAATTCTAAATCAATATCATCATCAATAACATCCTCATTAGTTTCAAAAATCAAATTTGAATTCATATTAAACGATTTTTGAGAAACTGATGAATTTGAACGATGTTTGGGTATTTTATATTTATTCATATATATATATATATTATTTGATTTTCTATTCTTATTTTTATATCTTATATAATTGTTTAGTTTTAGTCTGTACAAATTTATTTCAATTTATTTTCACCAATTTTTTTCATTTTTTTTCAACTGAAAAAAAATTGTTTACGTAATAAATTATGAAAGCAAAGATTACATAATATGTTACTTAATGAATTAGGGTTTGGATTTAGGGTTTATAAGGTGTATAATACAGAAATTTTAAACTCCAGAGATGAAATTAATATACAAGAATATATAAATAAACAACTCAAAATAGACCCAAAATGAACCAGTAATTTAAACACCAAAAAACCAAATAAATAATAATAACATGATGAAAAAAGAAAGTTGTGTCTATTTCAACAGTTTCTTTCTATTATAAGCTCTTTTCCCTCTTGATTGAGGATTTTTATGAGTTTTAAAATGTTGCATACAATTATCATGTCTTGCAAAACGTTGACCACAACCAGGGAAAGGACATTCATGTTTCTTTTCACCAGTATGGATACGACAATGTCTTGCTAAATGACCTGAAGTTGTGAATGATTTATCACAAATTGAACATTTATGTTTTCTAATTTTTGTAGTGGCTGAGCTTCTTATTATTGGAGTGGTTGTTTCAACATTAATTTCTTGTTTAGAATTAGAGACTGATGTTGGTGGAGTAGAACCTTGTTGAACATGCTTTGAAGAATCAACTAATGCAGGTAATGGTAACATTATTGGTAATGTTGGTAAAGAATATTGTGAATTTGAAGTAGTTGTAGTTGTTGTTTCTGTTGTTGAAGCAGCTCCATTAGTGATGCTATGTCTTTGAAATAATTTTGGAGGGGTTGAAATAGAGGAAGGATGAGCAGCTAAAGTTGTTGATGTAAAATTTGAAAAAATTCCATTACTACCGATACAAGTATCAGGAGATGAGACATTATTTAAAGATTCAGGGGATGGATAACCTGTATTTAATGTTGTTCTAGGAACAGTGAAAGGAGCAGATGTAGTGTAGTTCAAGTCATAACTGGATGATGGGAAGAATGGTTGTTGTTGTTGTTGTTGTGGTTGTTGTTGTTGGATTTGTGGTTGAGATTGGAAATAGTTGTTATATGGGATATAACCATTATCATAACCATATCCCTGTTGTTTAAATGGGCAAGCATGTATATCTATACCTTCAAGCAATGAAGCTATTGGAGGTAATTTTAAAGTCATTGTTATTAGTTGAAATTAATTGAAGGAAGGTATGGGATAGCAAATTGTGGAAGTTTTATAGTTAACCGCAATAAATGGTCTCGAATGTAAGGACAAATTAGTAGCAAGGGAAACAACTCTTCAGTATGCTCGTTATGAGATATTAAAAGTGAATAACGAGTAATAAGGAGAGAATAAAATAACTGTTGTTGAAATAATCTTTGTTTTTTAAATTAGTGGTAAAAATAAAATTTGTCCATTAATGGCTTTTCGGACGACAATCAATTGATTGTGCATCCCGAGGATTAAGATTAAAGAGCCAAGAAAAGTTTTGCTGTGGGCCCTGAAGACCCTTTTCTTGGTGTTTAATAAGACAATACAAGTCAGGAAAGAAATAAATTGAATGTGATTTAAAAATGTTTATGGTATAGACAAGTACAACCAGTTCTTTAACACATATATTCTTCATATACGTTGTTTCTATAATTATGTCGTGTTGTGTTGTCCAAATGGTCCACAGCCCCGTTAACAGAAGAGATTTGATTTGGACAATTTAAATTTGTGAAAACTAGACATTTGGGACAAGTTTTACAACCCACATTACATCATATCAATATTTTTAACCAATGATTTAGTGTTTACAGTGGATTATACATATAGACATACATATATACATACATACAACCACACTAGTTCTTAATTAAAATTTAGTTTTTTCTATTTACTCTTTTCAACGGTTTTTGTATTAAACGGATCCTCGGCCCGTATATTTATATTAACCTGTACTGAACAACTTGCACTAAAGACATGCTTTGTGGTTTTAAAGTTATGTTTCTGTAGTTCCAAAACTATTGGAAGGAGTACTTATACACACCATAGCCTCAATATAAAAATAAACTCATATCACACACAAGAATATAAATCTTTTTAAAACCACTTCATCAAAAATCCTTGGAATAACAAATTAAACCCATGATTCATTACTAAACACAACATCCACATATTTTTGTTTCGAAGTCTTATGTAAATTAAAAGCTTCAAATTAAACCTTACATAAAGTGATACATATTTTAAGTAGACCCTTTCTTGGCACTTGCTACCCTGAGTATTAGGTAACTGATTATGTAACCTGTAATTAAACCTTTAAACAGGTAACTCTTATAAATCTATATAATACATACAGACCTTTCAAAATCCTCAACTTTAGATCACTGTATCTAGCCTAATCCAAGATTATCCTCATCACACTACTCAATGATCATCGGATGATCAATTTCATTTCTCTTAAAGTTCAAGAGAAGATTTACTTTGATTTTCAAATTCCACAACGCGCTCGCACCAAGTTAAAAAAAAAAATAGGAGAAAATTCCGGTCTCAATTTGGCGTTGTTTTGAATAAATAAACAACAAAAAATCATCCATACTTATCATCAACATTCAAGGTATAAAAAACAATATCAAAAATGGCTGGTACATTCATATACGTCCCTACTAATGAGGAAATACATAAGGATTCATTATATATTGTCAACAAGATTAGAAATTTTTTCAACTCTTTATACTGGGTCTATTATATTCATTTACCTTATTATTTGTTAAATAATGAAGAAGCATTTATACTTCATTCTTTTTTCTTGATGTTGTTCACTTTAGCTATCTATGCAATTTTTAGTTACTTGCCTTCTCAATTGTTTAGCTTGTTGACTAGAGTTTATTATTACATCACTGGTGATGATTCTGTGATAGTAGATGCTTGAAAAAAAAAAAAAAAAAAATTAATTTATAATTAGTATATGCACTTATCTTAATATTTATTTTATCTGTATTATATAAACCCTAAGAAACTATGTCTATCCTTACTGGAACTTTTTTTAGAAGTTCTTCTTCTACCATTCATACTTGTACGTCTTGATAAATTTGATTCATTCCCACTATTTTCAATAACATTATCATCTAAATCCAACTCTTCAAGGTTCAAATTCAATCTACTAATTTCCCCTGATCTTCTTGCTGATACAAATGATGTTCTTGGTGTGACTGAAATTTCTTCAACAACTAATTCATCAGATGATTTATTATTCTTATTTCCATTTGGTTTTAAAAATTCACCTTCATTAATTGTATTAATATTTTGAGGTAATTTATCATGAACATCCATCTCTAATAAATCAAGATTTAACTTTCTACTTGCTGAAATTTTACGTTCATGTGAAACTTGTCTTGATCCAGGAATTAATGAATTAGAATGATGCATATGGCCATGATTTGATAATTCAATTGAATGTACTTCATGGGGACGTTGAGGTTGCGGTGGAGGTTGTTGTCCTTGATGTTTTGGTTGTTTTGGTGGTAATGGTGGTGGAATTTGATTATTTAATGAACTTGAAGGACTAAAAATGTGGGAATTATAATTATTATATCCTTGTGATTGTTGTGATTGTTGTGATTGTGTTGTTCTAATATTTAAATTTGGAACTGAATATTGTTGTGGTGGGGATTGATAATACATTTGTGGAATCATTTGTGGTTGTTGTTGAATTATTGGTGATTTCATTTGAACAGGCATTGCCATTGGAATATTCATATTCATATTGGTATTTATGTTCATGTTCATGCCAATATTATTGATATTTTTGGTGCTATTGTTCAACCCACTGACTGGCATTTGCATGGAGTTACGATATGGATTCTGAGATTGAGCAACTTGTGGTGTTTGTTGTTGATTCTGTTGTTGTTGTTGTTGTTGTTGTTGTTGTTGCTGCTGCTGCTGCTGCTGCTGTTGTTGTTGTTGTTGTTGTTGAACTGGTTTCTTTGTATATTCAGCCCATGGATTACCACCAGATTTTTCAGCTGAAAGTCTAGTTGGAATATTCAGTAAATTTGATGAAGCGTTATTGTTGTTAGTTGGGAATGAATTATTCCAATAGTTAGATGATTGCTGTTGTGATTGATATTGAGGTTGAGATTGCGATATACTAGAATGTTGTGAATGTGAATGTGCTAATGGTTGTGAATGAATTACATCATCTAAATGTGAAATCTTTTCTTCAACTTTATCTTCATTGTCAAATTCATCTTCATCACCACTTTCTAAAATACTTTCTTTTAAATTTGCACCTTCTTCTAGATCATCATCTTCCTCAGATTCATTTGATAATAAAGCTTTTTTATCTTCAACAATTTGATCAGAATCTCTAGTGATTTCATCAGAAATACCTTCACTTGAAGCAGTTGGCGGAGCAGATGAGCTAGCAGCACTAGTACTAGTATGAAAAACACCATCAACTTTAATATCTTTAACTGGACCATCAACTGGTGTCATCCATGCTTCTGTTTTAGTTAATTTGATACCTATTTTTGGAACCTCAGATTCTCTTGATTCTTTGGTTTGTTTATCTAATTCTTCAAATGCAGGAAATCTTTCTTCAATATTTGATAAGTTTGGTGATTTTGAATCATCATCATCATCACTCTCATAATCATTGGTATCTTTTTGTTTTAATTTAGCAATCATATCAGATGTGATATTACCAGCAATCAAATCATCATGACCTTCAATTAAAGAATCATCATCATCATTTAATTCGTTATTATTATCATTTTCATCATCTTCAGTTCCATCACTAATACCATCATCTTGTAAAATACTTTGTCCTTCTTTTTCTTCTTGATTAAAATCATCATCATCATCATCATCATCATCATCAACAACTTCACCAAGATAACCATTCAAATTACTTCTACTAGTATCAGCAGACTTATTTAATTCTTGAGGATGTTGAACAAATGGAGAATTAGCATCATATTCAGCTTTTGTATATTTGTTTGGTGATAAAACTTGATCAGGTAAAGTAGTACCTGTAGTGCCAGATGGTGTAGTTGTTTGATGTGGACTTGGTGAAGTGGTTCTACTTCTACTTCTTTGACCAATGGATTGTTGTTGAGCTCTTTCTCTCTCTTGAGTTTTTTGTTGAAGTAACATTTGTTGTTGCTGTTGTTGTTGTTGTAATTGTTGTTGTTGTTGTTGTTGTAATTGTAATTGATGTTGATATCTTGCATATTCTTCAAAGTTGTATTTACCCAAACCATAATAATCTTCAATTGGAATTTTAGAAATTTTCATCATATCACATATTTCTGCAACAACTTGATAAATATTTGGTCTAATATTTGGATTGACTTGTAACATGATAATTACCAAATTTTTCAATCTTGAAGGATATTTTGGTAATTGTGGGAATGTAAAAAACCCATGTAATATAGCTAATTCACCTTGACTTTCAAATGGAGTTGTATAATACATCAACTTGTATAAAAAAACACCAAGAGCCCAAATATCAGATTTAAAATCAATTGGAATATTTTTATATAAATCAATCATTTCTGGAGCTCTATATTGTGGAGTTGTATTATGAATAATATCATTAGCTAAAATTTGAAATTCTTCTTGATTTCTTGGAGGTGGTAAAAAATTTGAAGTTGAACCAAAATCACATAATTTAAAATCTTCAGAAGCACTAATTAAAACATTTTCAATTTTAATATCTCTATGAATTAAATTTTGATAATGCATACCAGAAATTGCAATTGAAATTTCATACATGATTTTCAATATTTGTTCAATTGACAGTTTAGTTTTTAAATGAAGATTCATATAATCCAATAAACTCTTATTTGGACAATATTCCATTAATAATAACACTTCATAAGTCCCATCCTCCATTTTTTGAGCATTGGAATCATAGTAACGAACAACATATTGATTCTGTGCCAATTTCTTCATAGTATCAACTTCTTTTCTTAACAAATTTAATTCAGGTTTTGAATTAACAATCACTCTTTTAAGACAGTAATATTCATCGGAACCAGGATTTGGAGTAGCAGTAACAAGATAAATATGAGCATAACCACCTAAATAAGGAATTGTTAGTATCAATTGAAATTCCATTCCTTATAATAAAAAGCTCCTATTTCAACTAAAGAAAAAAGAACAAATCATAGATAACAAAGAAATACATACCTTCTGCCAAATATTTCACCACTTCAGCTTCATGGGAACCCACTTTAAGTTTAGCGCCCTGTTCCAGTTTCTCCATGGCTTTCTAATTCCCTGTTCTTATTGTTGATATTTTGAATTATTAAAAGTCTCTTTACTTTGATCTCTTCTTCTGTTGATCCTCCGTGGCCATTTCTGAACGGCATTGAAAACAAAAACAACACATCCAAACACCAAAGGAGAAAAAATCCGCGAATTAGTTTTATAAAAAATTTTAAAATTTGACACAATTTCTGAAGTTTTGAAACTGCATAAAGTTACATGTGTATAAAGTACATTATAAACATCTATTTTGAGAATATATATCACAACAATTCATCTTCTAACAATTTCTGTAACTCTTCATATAAGAATGGAATAAAAACAATTTCAGTCCCACTTTGATCTTTGGTTAAAACAGCCATTTTATGTTCAACAAATTCCATAAGCATAGTTCTAAAATTAACTTCATTAGTTGCAATGAATTCTTCAGAACATAAAGTATAGAAATGTTTATATTCCAAGGCATGCTTTTGTGAACCTCTCATCTTCTTGGAGTCTGAATCTCTCTTTGTAGATATATCTTCTTCCATTAGTTCTAATTGATTAGAAACAAGAACTCTATATAAATTTTTGGAATTTGTTGTTAATGAGGATAAAACAAATTTAGCACCTTTACTACCAGCAGATTTTTGGGTTTGACCTAGAATCATCAAATCTTCAAATGAAGATTCTGTTAAATAATCAGCAAATGTAGTTAAATTATGCCATATGAAATTAAAATTTGATAATTTAACAGAATCCCAAATTAATGGTGCATTAATATTATCAACTGAACATAAACAATAAACTTGTTTTAATGCCGCCAATTTACTTAAATACATTTGTGCTTTATCTTCTCTAATTGTTTTCCCATCAATATTATGAATTAATAAAATCAATTGAACATTTGGTTTTTTAGATAAATTATCAATAATATGATCAACAATATCACCAATTCTTTTTGGAATATTTCTTAAATGTAATAATTCAACTAATATAGATAAAGTTTCTTTAAAACTAGTTGCAGGATTATAACCATTAATAACAACAACTGGTACATCAATTCTTTCTAATAAATAATTTTGAACAAATTCTAATAAAAATAATCTTTTGGAACCTAAACCATAAAAACACATATTAAAACCTTGTTTTAATTCTAAAAACCATTGATTAAATAATTCTCTATATTTATTTAATAAAATTTCTTTTGGACCATGATGTAAAAATCCACTAATTAAAACTAAACTATTAAATTCATCATAACTTAATTGTGGTGCTTGAACCATGGAATTATTTGAAGTTTTAATTCTTGTCCTATGTTGATCAAAATAACCATCTGATCCATCTAAAAATAATGCTTTATCTTGTAATTTATCTTCAAAAAATTGTTCTTCTTCTTCACGAGTTGGTAATGGGGTTGGAACAAAAGTTTCATCATTAACTGGTAAATCTATAATTTGTCTTTTTGGTGTATCAAATGATGTTGTTGTATTAATATTTCTTGATTCATTAATAATCTTTGTAGCAATTTCAATATCTTCTTCTAATTCATCAGCTTGATCATCAATATCATCTTGTTCTTCTAATAATCTAGAGTATAAAACATTTGTAGCTTTTTTTCTTGCAGATTGGTCTTGTGCAAAGACAATTCTTTGTTTTCTTGGTGAACCAGTACGACTACTACCAGGTGTTTTTTTAACAGGACTTGTTAATAAACCTTTTTTTGATGGTGATTTTAAACCATTCAATTGTAAAATACCAGATCTTTGTGTCTTGGTACTTGAAAAAACATCAGATTTAATAACTTCTTGTTGTGTTATTAAATCTTCATATTTTTTTCGACCACGACTTGATTTATTTTTAGCTCTATTTAAAAAAACAAAATTTGTAGCTTCAATTTCTTCATCACTATCATAATCAAATTTTGTATTATTTGTATCTTCATTATCACTAAGGTCAATAGTACTTTCTCTTTTTGGTATTATAATAGGTTCAGAATCAAAAATATGGAAATTTGGGGGAGGTCTATCTTCTTTAATTATCCCATTTCTTGATCTATATGAAGATTTTGGATCTCCTGGATTTTTTTTAGGTCTACCTCTTCCCCTTTTAACACCATCAGGAGTTGTAGGTACACTTTGTGAATCAATTGGATATTTTCTTGGTCTACCTCTTCCTCTTTTAATACCATTAGGTGTTCCAGGTACACTTTGTGAATCAATTGGATATTTTCTCGGCCTTCCTCTCCCACGAGTCTCTGATCTTGTTTGTAATTCAGTATAAGGATTTGCTTTAAATAGAGGATCATCATCAACATCATCATCCTCATCATCATCATCTTCATCACTGATATCAATTATATCAACATCAGGATCATCATCAGGATCATCATCATCATGATTTCGTTTTCTTCGTTTCTGACTATCATGATCAATGTCATCTTCAGAATCATCACTACCATCATTAAAATTCTTTATTGGCCTCGTTCTTCTTGATCTTGGTGTTGTAAGTATATTTTCTGAAGAAACTTTAGCTGAAATTTCTATTGTCTTCAAAGCAATTTTTTCTTCTTTAGCTTCATCATTATTATCTTTTATACCATCACTCATCATAAACTTGTGATATAATTATAATTAATTTTAATAATAATAACATCAATAGCATCAACAGCATCAAAAATAATAAAATAACCCTCGGAAATATATAATCACATGACCAGTCAGTTCCGAGGGTAAGTTTTTTGATCAAGATTTTTTTATACTACAAAAAGAACCCTTTGCGATGAGGTAGAAAAAAAAAAATTTATTGAAGTTTGAAACACGAAAAGTGTGGTGTCATTTGCAGAAAAGATGTTGTCATTTTGTCCAAACTGTTTTAATATGTTGATGGTAATATTTTCATCACCGAAATAAAGTAGCTTTGATACTAATTCTTTTTTTTTTAGGTCACTGCTGGTGATACAGGGTTAAATAGATTACATTGTCCTACATGTCCTTATGAATTCCCAATAACAGGTGTTGAAGTGTTTGATAGAAAAGAACTACCCAGAAAACAGATTGATGATGTATTAGGTGGTGATGGTGCTTGGGATAATGTTGATCAAACTGCTGCACAATGTCCTGTTGAAAGTTGTGGTGGTGATAAAGCATATTTCTTTCAGTTACAAATTAGAAGTGCTGATGAACCTATGACTACGTTTTTGAAGGTTAGTATTTCATGTTTTTTTTTTTTTGTTTTATCAGACTTTTTATTAACGTTTTAATTTTTCTAGTGTGTTAAATGTGGTCATCAATGGAGAGAAAATTAGAAGTGGACTAGCATAGATTATTGTATTATAGTTATCATTAAATCGTTACATCATTATAAAAAATTCTATGTAGTTTTTTCACAAGATTTCAAATTAAATTTGAAAAATCCAAAGTCTTCATCATTAATAACAGCTTTTGCAATTTTATTAATTTTTAAATCATCAATTTTACGTAATTTTTTCAAATTAGTTGGACTTTGTAATAAGTTTTGTTTTAAAGTTAGTAGTTTATCATTTGGGGATTTTATTGGTGAAGTATTTGGAGTGTTTGAAAAGGCAGGAGATGAGAGTTGAATTGGAGGATTTAAACATCTTTTTCTTTTTTCATTAATTATTCTCATAGCTTTATCCATACTATCACTATCACTACCAGAATTTTCATCAGAATTATAATCATAAACATCAAAGTTTTTATATTTATCATTTTTTAAAAATTTGTATCCATTTGTTCTTATTTCCCCTTCAATACGATATTGGTTTAAACCTTGTAAATGCTTATTCATATTGTATAAAGATTTATGTTCTTTTAAAATTTGAGCTTCATCTTCTCGAATATAAGATCTAAAAGCTTGTTGAATTTGTTGTTGACCTTTAAAATTAAAAGTTGTTGAAGCTGTTAAAATATTATTAATATTCCCATCTGTTTTTAAGAATAAACTTCTTTGTAATTTATTAACGATATATGGAGTTGATAAATTTTTTGGAGGTTTCCCATAAATTTTTGAATATTTATTATCATAAATAAAATTTTTTGTAGTACATAAATCACCAAATTGTCTTTCCATTTGAAATCCATTTTCCCAACATTGAATACTTTCAGTTAATGGATAAACTTGTTTTGTATTAAATATACTTATAAAATGACGACATTCTTCATAAGATGAATGTCTTGAATAAAAAAATCTAATTTCAGATTGTAATAAATAATTTTGATTTTTTGGTTTTAAAAATAATATTTCATCATTTTGTTTAAATTTATAAATTTTATGACCAGAAGGCAAAGTTTTAAATAAATAAACTTCATTTTCAACATTTTTAAAAGGAATTGGTAAAGTTCTTTTCAATAATTCATCAAATTCAATATCAATACAATGTTTAATTCTAACTTTAAATTCTGGTATTCCAACATCACAATTATTTGGATGATTCCCACAAACGTGAAATTTTGCTAATGAATTCCCAATATAATTCATCAATTCATTACCTAATGAAAAATTATTTTGTTTCATAATCATAAATCTTTTCAATAAATCTTTTGGAACATGTAATTGACTATTAAATAATACAACCAATTGATTCCAAACAGGTTCAAATCCTAATAAATTATCAGCAAAATAAAACATTATATTGGAATCATTTGGATATAAATTAATCAATTCAGTTAATGATTGTAAACCAATGAAATTTGGTGTGAATTCAATATAAGGTTCACCTCGATAAGAATATGTAGTATCTAAATAAATATTATCAAAATTTGATAAACTTGTAGTAAAAGGAAAAAGATGAATATTTTCATGTAATGATTTAACCCAATAATTTTCAGCTCTAATATCACCAGTAAATAAAACATTTATATTTTTATGTTGAATTAAAAACATAACAGCACCAGGACAATGATTTGCCGGGATTAAAGTTAAATATAAAATATCATTATCATATGGAATTTCATGTTTATAATTTTCTTTTAAAGGTTTTAAATAAATAGAATTTCTTGAATATTTTTTATGTTGTTGTAATAAATCTTTAGTAATTTTAGAACAATAAATTGGAAACCCTTTAAAATTTGGGGATTCTAAACCTTTTAAATGATCAGAATGTGCATGTGTTAAGAGTTGTAAAGTTGTTTGTTTTTTTGATTTAGTGAAATTATCAACTAAAACATGTTAATATTGTACAATGAATCAGTTTATTGTTTATTACCTCTAAGACCAGGAAATTCATATAAAAATCCATCAAAAGAATAAGCCTAAGAAAGATGTTAATAAGAAGAGATCAATATTCTTAAATAGTAAACCTTACCAACTCTGGTTTTGACATATTCCTATCATTTAATACAATTAATACTGTTAAATCAAAATGTTTAATAGTAAATCTACGCGTCTAAAAAAAGTCACGTGGCAAAACCATCACGTGATCACTAATACGCGTAAAAATTTGTATTATAAACAAAACTATAAACTTTTAAACCCAATCCACAGGATTTTTCAAGATTTGTTGTAATTTATCTTCTCTTGAACCTGCTTCTGGTTGGTAATTATATAACCAACCAGCAGTTGTTGGTAAAGACATTAAAATAGATTCAACTCTTGAACCTGGAGTTTGTAAACCAAATTGAGTACCTCTATCATAAACTAAATTAAATTCAACATATCTACCTCTTCTTAAACCTTGCCATTTAGATTCTTCTTCAGTAAATGGTGTATCTTTTCTTTTAGAAACAATTGGAACATAAGAAGGTAAAAATGCATCAAAACAATCTTCAACAATTTTTAATATTTCATTTGGATCTTTATCATCAAAATCATCAAAAAAGATACCACCAACACCTCTAGTTTCACCTCTATGTTTAATAAAAAAATATTCATCACACCATTTCTTATATTTTGGATATAAATTTTTATCATGTTTATCTAAAGCATCTTTATGTTTTTGATGAAATAAAATAGCATCTTCTTCATATAAATAATGAGGAGTTAAATCAGCACCACCACCAAACCACCAAGTTTGAGGTGAACCATCAGGATTCCAAGTTTCAAAATAACGATAGTTTAAATGAGTAGTTGGAGCATGAGGATTTTTTGGATGAATAACCATTGATAATCCACAAGCATAAAATGGAACATGACCATCATCAAGAGTTTTCAAATTTTTATGATCAGCTCTCATTCTATCAACAGCACCAGGAGGTAATTTCCCATAAACAACAGAGATATTAACACCACCTTTTTCAAAAGTTTCACCATCTTGTATAACACATGAAGTACCACCACCTTGTTCTTCACCTCTTGACCAAGAATCTGCAAAAAATTTAGCTTTTGGTTCAATAGATTCTAAACCTTCAACAATTTCTTTTTGCTTTTGACGAATTAACGCCTCCATTTTCTCTCTAATTGGTTTATTATCTGACATGTTTACTAATCTTTAATCTTTAAGTCTATTTAAATATCTTTAAGTCTCTTTAACAGTTAAGTGTTACTTTTTATATTTATTTAATACCGATGAATTTTCGTCAGGAGATTTTGATGGGGCCATCGAGAAAATGAAAAATTACAAAATGAAAAATATAAATATTTTTGTATATTTTTGTATATATCAGTTATATAAAGTATTATATCAATTCTCTCTTTTCTTCTTATTTTCTCTTTTAACTCTACTGTATAACAACACTCTTTCATCACTAATAAAATCAACCAATACTTTAATCCAAGAATCATGTTTTGGTAAATCTTGATAAAATTCATGAGCAATTTCATTTAATTTATATAATTTTGACCATGCGATATATGGGAAATCATGATGTTCATTATGTAACCCAACATTCCATGTCACTATATTTAAACATCCATAATATGAATAAGTTTCAACTGGTGGAGTATCTTTATATCTATCATAATGATCTGGAGGATTCATTACATAATGTTCTGCAATAAAATGTCCTGAACATGGATGTAATGAACCTGCTAAAAATGAACTAAATAAAAAATAAAGCATTGATTCCCATCCCCAATATTTAACAATTAAAAAATCAACAAAAATTTGAATTAAAACATTTAATAAATGAATATAAGTAAATTTAACTTGAGTAATAAACATTGGTCTTAAAGCATAAAAAAATATTTGAAAAGTTGCAAAAAATGATTTACCTAATACATTACTTAAAACTATAGCTTCATAATTTGTTGGAATATCTGTATCAAAAACTTCATCACCCATAAATTTATGATGTAATTGATGATATGGTGCAAAAGATGCTGAATATGGAACTCCAATAGGTAAATTAGTAAAAATTGAATATAATTTATTATAAATTGGTTTTTTAAATGCTAAATTATGGCTCATTTCATGAATAGCTAAAAAAATATTTTGATTACATGTTGCTCCAATAATATAACTTGATAAAAAAAATTTCCAAGTGAAAAAATTGGTATCTTTTAACAAATAAGCAACTGTAAATTGTAATGAAACAACACAAAATATAATATATTTAGTTAAAGGTTCAGGACCACATAATTTTGTAACTTGTGGATATTTTTTTAAAATTAATTTTCTTCTTAATGTATGTGGTTCTTCTGTATCTGTCCAATAAAAATCATTCAACTTCTCAATAGGAGCATCTGCTGCTGGAGGTTGAATATAAATAGGATTATCTGGATTCTTTCTATGAGTAATAGTGGTCATATTATGGTTTTATAAACTCCAGATATATATTAAAAGTTAAGCTTTTACCGCGTGTGTATAAAAATCTTTAAATCTGATGATTCCATTATGTAATTGATTATGTAATATTAACAGGAGGGCTGTGTGTAAGCATACGACCAGCATCAAAAAAAACAAAAAAATTAATAAATTCCGATACGGGGAGTCGAACCCCGGTCTGCTCGGTGAAAGCGAACCGTGCTAGCCGTTACACTATATCGGACTGTCCTATATATTGTAAAATCCCTTGAAAATACTGGTTAAGTCGTGGTCATGTGACTAATCATGTGACTAATCATGTGATTGTTTCCACGTGACTTTCCTTTTAAGCGTAAGAAAATTCATTTGTTTTTTCGCCCAAAAATTTTTCCCAAAACAAACTTCAACAAAACAAGTTAAAAAGTCGTGATCAATAATTTAAAGAAAATAGACAAAGATCCCCTCTTGATAAAGTTTTAGTGTGGTGTCTATTTAAAGAATTAAATTACCTGTTTTTTTTTAATTTATAATTAATTTTTTTTCATAATGTTAAGATCAAGAAATTTATCTAAATTATCTTTAACTGTTAAAAGAATGGCTTCAACTAAAACAGATCCAAATGATGTTTTATTTCAAAACGTTAATAATGCCAAAATTGTTACATTAAATAGACCAAAAAAATTAAATTCTTTAGATCAATCAATGATTGATAAATTATTACCAAGATTTAAAGAATATTCAAAATCAGATTTAACTAAAATTATTATAACACAAGGTGAAGGTCGTGCTTATTGTGCTGGTGGTGATGTTGTTTCTGCTCAACAAAATAATATAAATAACCATGTTGATAAAAGTGTTCATTATTTTCATCAAGAATATACTTTAAATTATTTGTTAGCAACTTTAAACAAACCAGTTGTTGCTTTAATTGATGGGATTACAATGGGTGGTGGTGTTGGTTTATCAATTCATTCTCCATTTAGAGTTGCTACAGAAAAGACTAGATTTGCTATGCCAGAAATGGATATTGGATTTATTCCAGATGTTGGAACTACTTTTGCCTTGAATAAAGTTTTACCACAACCAATTGGTTGGTGGTTAGCTTTAACTGGTGAAGAATTACGTGGGATTGATGCTTATATTTTAGGGGTTGCTACTCATTATGTTCCAAGTTCTCGTATTGAAAGTTTAAGAAAAGAATTAAGTATAAAAACTTTTGATACTGGTGATTCATATGAAATTATTAATTCAACAATTGAAAATTATGTTGAATCTTTACCAAAAAATTTTGAATTTTCAAGATTTAGTTCAGAAAATTTAAAATTATTAAAAAAGTTATTTAATAAAGATGCTTCAATTGAAAGTATTTTTGAAGGTTTATCTTCTGATGGAAGTGAATTTGCTAAATTTACATTAGATAAATTATCTAAAAAATCACCAATTTCTTTAAAAATTGGTTTAGAAGTTTTACAAAGAGGTGAAAATTCATCAATTTTTGAAGCTTTAAATACTGAATTAAAAATTGCTAAAGAATTTATGAAAGATTCAGATTTTAATATTGGTGTTGATTCAAAATTAATTCAAAAATCTAAACAAGTTCCAAATTGGTCAAAATCATTACAAGAAATAACAGTTAAAGATATTTTAAAATATTTTAAACCAAATGGTATTGAAGAATCAATTGATGGTGATTCAAAATTAGATTTTACAAATTATCCTCATAATTTTGGTTTACCAAAATATAATGACATTTTAGAAGTTGCCAATACTGAAAATGATAAAAAGAAAACTTTTAATGAAGTTTATTCAATTTTTGCTAATGATTCTAAATATTCAGATAAACAAGGTTTGAAACAATGGATAGAGTTTGTGTTGAGTGATGGTGAGTTGAAATCAAAATTGTAGTATTTTTTTTTTACTAATCTAATACTTAGGTTTGTGATGAAACTTGTGCATAGAATGTAAATAGAATAAACATAATATTATTATATTATTATCTTGTAGACTCTAATGCAGTTCAATGTCCAAATATACATATACTCACATATTCATACAGCGCATTTACTTTCCACGTTGGTATCAATATGTACGCTAATGCACCATACTACATATCCAAGTGTATGACTCTTAGATAAAATCACCCACTTTAATACCCAATGAAGATGAATTCCGCCATTAGTTGAAGTTAGTGGACATTTTATAAATAGGTGGTTTTTCTGTTATTATTTAGCCATCACTTGCTGTTAACAGACTACAAATAGTTATTTTAAGTATCTGCAGAGTTTAGACAAATTATGAACGGTGAGAAGGTAAATAATAGCACCGATGATGCAGATTCAGCCGTTGTTGAATCTTTTACTGAGAATAAACATGTTGAAGTGTTAGAAAATGGTCCTGGTCCTGAGTATAAAGTTTTCAGTTCAAGAGATGTTGATATAACATTAAGATTTCAAGAAGAATTTGATTCAAAAGTCCCTATTATAACACCTGAGCAAGAGAAAAAATTAGCTAGAAAAGTTAACTGGTTTATCGTTGGATTTTGTGCTATCATTAACTTGGTTCTTTATATGGATAAAGCTGTTTTATCTTATGCTGCTATTGATTCTTTTTTTGAAGATACTGGTTTAGATCAAAATAAATATAATAATGTTAACACTATTTTTTATGTTGGGTTCATAGTGGGTCAATTACCTGGTACTTACTTATTACAAAGATATCCAATGGGGAAATTCTTATCTGTATTAACATTCTTATGGAGTTTAATTATTTTCTTACATTGTACTGCATTTAATTACGCAGGTGTTATTGTCTTAAGATTCTTCCTTGGTATGGTTGAAGGTGTTGTTGTTCCAATTTTAAACATTACAATGGGTCAATTCTTAACTGCTAAAGAAAAAGCTGCTGCTGCTCCAGTTTTTTATTCAACTTGTTCTGGTGTTACTATTCCAACTGGGTTTATTGCATATGGTGTTTTATTTGCTAAAAGTGATCATATTAAAAACTGGCAAATCTTTATGATTATTATTGGTGGATTAACTTTAATAACTTGTTTATTAATTACTTTTTTTTATCCTGATAATCCATCAACAGCAAAATTCTTAACCATTGAAGAAAGAATTTGGGTCATTAGAAGAGTTCAAGAATCAACTGGTGCTGCTATTGAACAAAAAATGTTTAAGAAATACCAATGTATTGAGTGTTTTAAAGATCCAATTACTTGGTTATTTGGTACTTATTTACTTTTAGTCATGTTGGCTAATAATTTAGTTTATCAACAAAATTTACTATTTACTGGTATGGGTGGTATATCAAATTTAGATTCAACATTAGTTTCAGTGGCATCTGGTGGGTTTGCTGCTATTTGTGGGTTGATTGCTGGTTTAGTATTATTTTATTTCCCAAATACTCAAGCATTTTCAACCGTTTTTTGGACTTTACCTTCTTTTGTTGGTTCAATTGTTGCAGTTACATTACCATGGCATAACAAGATTGGTCTATTAGCTGTGTTATGTATGTCCTCACCACTATTTGCAGTTCCTTTCATCATCATGTTTTCTTGGAATTATAGTTCTGCTTCTGGTTATACTAAAAAAATTTGTAGAAATGCATTTGGGATGTTTTGTTATGGGATTGGGAATATTATTTCTCCACAACTATGGCAAGAAAAAGATGGACCAAGATATATTCCTGCTTGGTGTGTTCAAATTGTTTTATCATTTTTCTTAGCTCCTATTATTTCTCTAATTATTTATATTATTTTGAAAAAAAGAAATACTAAAAGATTAAATGAATTGGATTCAAATAAAAATTTTAAAGGGATTGTGGATGAAGGTGATCATGAAGTTGAAGTTAATTTAGCAAATTTGGATTTGACTGATTTAGAAAATGAAGCATTCATCTATCCATTATAATTTTAACTACATTTCTCATTATAATAAAATGTAAATAAAATTCATTTTATAAATAATAGTTTAAACAAACTGTAAGAATAAAGGTATCAAAAAATAATAGTGAAAAAAAAAAAATTGTATAGCAAATCTAAGAAATTTTAGATTAAAGCAAAAACGAAACCAGCAACACCTAAACCAATACTGATCAATAATTGACCTGCAGTATTCTCTGAATTGGTACTAACTGCAACAGAAGATGCTTCACTTGGTGCAGCTGATGATGGGACTGGAGAAGTACCACTTGGAGTAGGAGAAGGAGCAGACCCACTTGGAGCAGCAGGAGATGGAGCTGGAGCTGGAGCAGATCCACTTGGAGATGGGGTTTCTGGAGCTGGAGCTGGGGTTGTAGTAATTGGACAATAAGTAGTGTAAGAAATAACTTCATCATTTGAAGTGGATGTGATAACAGTAACACCAGTAGTAACAGGAGTTTCAGTACATTTATTATCTTCGCAAGATGTGACAGTGACAACAGTAGTTGGTTGTTCTGGAACAGTGGTTTCTGGAGTAGTAGTTGTTGGAACAGTGCTGTTAGTAAATGGAACAACAGAGTCGGAGGTTATTGGACAATAAGTAGTATAGCTTGTAATAACATTGTTTGAAGTGGTAGTTACAACAGTGACACCGGTAGTGACTGGGACTTCAGTACATTTATGATCATCACAAGAAGTAATGGTAATAACAGTAGTTGATTCTGGACCAGTAGAGGTGGCAGTAGAAGTGATTGGAACAGTTCCATTACCTGGAGTTGAAGTTGGGACTTCAGATGGAACTGTGGTAGTATCATTGTTAGAAGTGGAAGTTGGAACAACTGATGAAGAAGATGAGATTGAAGAAAAGGATGAAGAACCAGAACCAGATGTTGATCTAAACTCAAAATCAACAGAGGTTGAAACACCACAAAGATCACCTCTATCATAAACATCTTTTTCATAACTCAAACAATTTTTCAGGGATTTGTATTCAAATGAACTACAATCCGGTGCTAGATTATAGTTTTTACCTTCATAAGTAAATTGAGCAACAACTTGAGGACCATCCAATGGATGGGTGTTTCTAAAGATAGTATAGAACCCTTGTTTCAAGTTAACAACAAGTTGTGATTCATCTTGATAATTTGGATCAACTTTGAAATTTGGGAAAACAATACTAGTGACATGATATTGATCACTTGTAAAGTTGAAGAATAAATACCATTTAGCTTGCAATTCTCTACTATCAAGACCAACCCACTTAGTAACTTCAATATCAAATGGGCCACCTTTAACATGATATGGTTCTTCGTCAAGACAGTAACTACTGAATGTTGTATCACTGGACAAAGTTGTTTCCACACTCAAGTCTGTTAGAACAGTTTGAGCAGGCCCATCTGGAGAAGAAGATGTAGTAACAGAAGATGAAGAACTGTTCCATGATTGACAAGCAACCATGACAGCTTGTAATAAAACCAAAGGAGTATAAGCCAATAACTTCATATTTTTTTTTTTTGTTTGTTTGTTATAATTGTAGTTTACTAATGTGATGATCTTATTCAGACAAGAAGAACCATATCTTTATATACCCCAGAACTTCATTATCAGATGTCTATTTTTATTACCTTTATTGACATAAATATGCATGTGAATGTAGGTACAGGTATGCCATACCTGCATGTTCCAATTTACGGTCGGAGGTCTTTCTCAAAAGAGATTTATGGGCGGAAACTTAAAATTCAAATTTAGATTGGTCCCTGAAAGTATTTCTGCTTATACTATCAACAAAGGAAAGTTCTCTTTTTTTGTTTTGTTTGTTTTTCACTGAAATCTATTTTTAATTTATCCATATTGCTTACATGTATCCACTTAAACTAAATCGGCCGAGTTAAGAGACTTGTTTTCAGTTAATTTAAAAGAGTTCTAGAGAGAAAAGGATAATATTGATTGGATAGTCACGGAACAATGTTTATTTATAACACATAGTGTTCTATGTCATGATATTATGCTTATTTTTGGGGTTTCAGTAAATCACAATTTTTCCGTTATAGTTTTTGCAGCAGCCAATTGTGCTTCTTTGATTATTTCACCTCTGGAATCTCCATCTAAAGCTTGTTCATCAAGACTCAACTCTTTTAATAAAACTCCAGCAACAGCATCTCCAGCACCGGTGACATTTTCAACAGATTCTAATTTGGCTGGAACTGGATAATGTTCAAATAAAACACCGACTGTACCTTTTTCATGTACTTTACCTCTTGACATAATAGAAAATGCAGCTTCAGGAGATTTATGGACATTATCAACATCTTCAACAATACTTAGATAGTAAATACCATCTGAACCATCTTTAATAATCAATTTTGGAATGTATGGTAGTAAACTAACACCTGCTTGAACAATTCCTCTTTTATTAATATTTTTATAACTTGGGGTTCTTGTCACAATTCCATCTAATTGAGTTCTAAATGAATCATTAACGCCTAATCCATCTAAGACTGGGAACCAATGATCCAATTCAAATTTATCAGCTTCATCAAATGATTCATACATTGTACCTAATTCATTAACTGTAGGTGTTGCAATATCAATTTGATGATTTGGGAAAACTGATAATATAGGAACTTGAGATAACTTCTTACATTTAACTATTGAAGTTGGTTCAAAAATAATCTTAGAATTGTTTAATTCTTTTTCGGTAAATGAAGCAATAGTTTCAATAGCTTTAGATGATAAATTACCATCAATTAAAATGGTTTTTGGTTTTGTTATTTCAAGTTCTTGTTTAATGAAATTTAAATCTAAATCTTCAATAATATCCATATCAGCACCAGCAATTAATAACTCACCTTTATTATCATGGAATGAAATGTATTGAGCACTAGAAATAGATTCATGAATTTTTAAAGAGTTTGGAACATCAATAGATTCTTTAATTTTAGAACCAACAACATCATTTCCAACAACAGAAATAAATTTCAAACTTTCATTACCAGCTTTTATTGATGCTAATGCAACGTTATATCCAACACCACCAATTGATTCTGAAATCGTTGAAGGATTTGAATCATACCAATTTGGTTCAGATTTGGTTTTTGTATAAATATCTAATGCAACTGAACCAATAACCACTGATTTATATGTATCCTTATCCTTAATTATTGGTTTCTTATTAATTTTAGTACTTGATTTTAAAATAGTAGTTGAAGGAATATAATTAGTAATTTCATTTTGTTGATTTTTCAAATTTTGATATTCAATAGCAATTTTTGTAGCATTAATAGCATTATTTAAAACAAATTGAATATTAGTTTTAACACTTGCACCTTTTGTTTTTTCAGCAATTTTAGATAACAAAAATGGTGTTAATTCTTTACCTTTAATACCATTAGCCACTGCTTCATCATTAGCCTCATTTATAATTTCAGTGATAAAATTAGGATCCATAGCAACTTCTTCTGGTGGAGGAATACAAATTAATGAACCTGAATTTAATTTCATTGAATCATTATTTAAAACAACTTGTGCAATAGTTTTATGAGAATTTAAATTATATGGAGATTTAACACCAGAATCTCTAGTATAAAAACCTGGAACATTATCATTTTGCATAGTTCCAACAAATACACCTTTAGTTTCTAAATACTCCATTGTTCTTTCAATATCTAAAATAGCTTTAGGACCAGCACAAACAACACAAACTGGAGTTTTACTTAATTCATCTAAATCAGCACTAATATCCATAGTATCTTCACCTTGTCTATGAACTCCACCAAGACCACCTGTAGCAAAAATCTTAATTCCAGCTAAATTTGATAAGATCATAGTACCACTAATAGTGGTACCACCATGTAATTTATTAGCCATTGTAATACCAATATCTCTTCTTGAAACTTTATTAACTTTTGAAGCTTTTGATAATAACTCTAAATCTTGATTACTTAACCCAATTTTTGGAATACCTGAAATAAAAGCTGTTGTAGCAGGAATTGCACCATTTTCTCTTATAGTTTTTTCTACAGTTTGTGCCATTTCTAAATTTTGTGGATATGGTAACCCATGAGTAATAATTGTTGATTCTAAAGAAACAACTGGTTTATTTTCATTTAAAGCTTGTTTAATTTCTTCTGAAATTTGAATAGAATATTTTCTAAATTGACATGTTTTTCTGATACCAGTTCTCAATGTTCTAAGCATCTTCAATTCTTTGTTGTGAATTGTAGTTGATAAAGGGTTCTGATATTAAACAATTTTTCTGTTGATATTATTTCCGGCGGATTAATTATAAAAATTACAATAACATGAATAACAAAATTGTTTATTAATTTAAAGAAACTATTTAACCATTTAAATTTAGATCTTCTTTTCGGTCAAGTAGATATCACGTTCTTTCAAAGCTTCTAATAATGGAGTAACAACTTCAATATCATATGGAGCAACCAAACCTTTCTTAACTGGTAATTTATCACTCAAGATTAATTGAGCAGCAACACCACATGGAACACCAACCAATTTAGCCATACAAGAGTAACCAGACCCAGTTGGAGCACCATAATCGACTAAAGTAGAAGTTCTGGTTTCTTCAGAACCATCAGCTAATTCCAAACCAAATTTATGTTGTAATAACAACATATCACGTTCACCTTTTTCATATTGCATCAATTCTTCGAAACGAGCACATAAAGTATCTAATGGATTACCCTTTGGAGTGATTTCTTTATCAGATAATAAACCATACCATTTGAAACCATCAATAATAGTTTTTTTATCTTCATCATTAGCAAATTTGGTTTTTGAAGAGATAGCTTCAATTAAATCTTCTTCTGAAGAAGATTTAGCTTCTAAATATTTAGATAAAGCTTCATTCCAAGCAATTGGTTTAGCAAAAATTTCATTTTCTTCATCTTTTAATAAACCTAAATCAACCAAAACTTTAATAAATTGAGGGAACCCATCAAAACGTAAAGTACCACGAATAACAGTTTCAGCTTCTGGGATCTTATATAATTCTCTAAAAACGGTAGAATCTCTGTTTGGATAACAAACCAATTTTTTAGCAGTAAATTCTGGCATTTCATATGGAACAGTATAAGACATTAAATCTGGACCATCAACTTCAACTTTTTTACCATCTTTATAAAAAGTAGCAGAGTTTCTTAAAGCTAATAAGACACCTCTAGCAGACCAAGAGAACTTGTATAACAATGGATTATTTGCATCTTCTGGAGCTGGTAAACCACCACAGTAAGAAATAAAAGATTTAACTTTTGCACCACGTTCATGAGCATCATGAATAGCTTTAACAGCATATAAATGGTCCAAACCTGGATCAACACCAATTTCGTTGAAAACCAAGATACCAGCTTCATTAATTTGAGATTCCAATTCTTTTAAAGCTGGAGAAATATATGAAGTTGTTAAAACATTCTTTTTATTTTTAATAGCAGATTTAACAACAGTAGCATGATAAATGTATGGGATCAAAGAAATGATCAAATCATGATCCTTAACAGCAGCATCCAATTGATCTTCTTTAGAAACATCTAAAGAAATAGCAGTGGCGGATTCACCAGCTAATTCTTTAGCTTTTGACAAAGTTCTACAAGCAACAGTAACTTCAACATCTGGAGTAGCAGTTAAGATATCAACAGTTGGTTTGGCAACAAAACCAGAACCCAATAACAAGACTTTTTGGACCATTTTTTATATCAATTGGTTATAATTCTTTAATAAATGTAGAAGAAAGAATGGAATTACGTCGAGACCGATAATTTTATTCATTTGTTTCATTGACTCATATCGGTTATTGTTGCACCAACAAAAAATTATCAACTGGCGCGGGCGCGACGTTGATTTCCTAATCGGGTAATAAAAAGAGATTTCTCCCCAAACAGGAAACAATGATCACGTGTGGTATAGTTCACACGTGAAAAGTTAGATCACATGATACTCACATGATGCTCACATGATATTCACATGACCATATTATTAATTTACCCGATTCCGCTTGACAGGTAAATTATAAAAGTTTTTCATTAATTGTAAAAATCTTTAAACTCTTTTAAATCTTTAGAAAAATTTAATGTGGGAATTTATCTCTATGGTTATGCCATCATCTAGATAACAATAGTAAACGAATCCCATAGAGTGAAATATTCACATACAGAGAGCAAAACAATGGTTCTTTATGAACAATTTCCCAATTGCCTAGCTTTTTGATTGTGAATAACATTAATATCCGATGTATAATAATAATAATAAATATTTTGAGATAAAAATTGTAAAAAAAACGTATAAAAAACGTAAAAAAAACGTATAACCCAATTCAATTCATTTTGAAACATTAAAAGTAATTTTATGTTAATTTCTGCTTTGTAAATCTGCAATTTTTTTAATTCAGAATTTCTTTTAATTCGGAATTTCATTTATCGAAACTAAAAATTTATCTTTAAAACAATTTTAAAAACATCAACACATCGAACTAACTGATCTACAAAAAAAAAAAAAAAAGGTTTATTATTCAATATGGATGTGGAATCTCATAAGTTTGTTCCAAAAAACCTTTCATGGCAAATAAGACTTAAAAGAGGGTTTTTAACTCTTCAACAAAGTACAACCCCGTTCATGTATGTGCTATGTATCGTGGCATCAATATATATATATTTCTTTAAGAACCCAAATTCTGTTGATTCTGAATATAATGCTTATTCTCAATCTGAATTGGAAAAATTTGAAATTACTGATAATTATTTTAAAGATACAAGTACTTATGATATTGATCCTTCAGCTATTAGTACATTAAAAAAACCAACTGAATTATCTCCATTTCCATTTTCAAAAGATACTAGTGTTTTACCAATTGCTCCATATGAAGGTGTTCAAGATAAATTGGATGTAAAAGCTACTATGGCAATTTATCTTGAATCTTTAAAAAATTATATTTTAAAATCAAAACAAGTTGCTTCTCAACAACCTCCAAGTTTTACATTTAATTGGAAAGATTTTGTTGATTTAAAAATTTTAGATACTTTATTAGAAGAAAAACCAAATTGTTTTAGAATTGGTGCTTTAGGTGCAACAACAAGAACTCCATGGCCAAATTGTTTAGATGAACCAAAAAATTTAGGATTTGTTTTTATTACTCCTTCATTAGATCCAGAAAATGAATTTAGATTATCAATTAGAGGAAAATCTTATTTATATACTGCTGCTCCATTACCTCATAAATTAGTTTTTTTAGCTGGTGAATTAGCATTTGTTACAAAAGTTGGTAAAAAATTAGCACTTGATGAAAATAATATGATTGATGAATTTGTTCAAAGAAAATTAGAATTAAATTCTGATTTAACTCAAGAACAAATTATAAAATCTCCAATTGATCCTGCAGATGAATTAAATGATATTTCTAAAATTTTAAATAGAAATTTTAGACATTTTGATTCAAATAAACAAGATTTTTTAAATGTTGATCCTTCATCATTTCGTTCACAAGCAAATAAAGAAAAATCAACATTAGCAAATGCTGCAAGACATAATGATGATCGTCATTTTAGAAATGTTTTAATTAAATCAAAAGATGGAAATTGGGCTTCTGAAGAACGTTATGATTGGAGATTTTTTAATAAAAAATTAAATAATTTAAACAAAATGAAATCTTTACATTCAATTACAGAATCTTTTATTCAATTAACAAATAATATGGGTATTATGGCTTGGATTGCACCTGAATCAATGACTTCATGGTCTTATAATGGATTACAAGGTCCATGGGAAGATACTATTAAATTTGAATTACCAGCTGCTGATTTAACAAGATTATCTAATTCTTTTAATTATTCTTTAATAATACCAGATCCAAATAATGGTACTGGAAGTTTTTTAATTGATATTAGTCCATGGTATTTAGAAAGAGCTCGTTATAATGATGGTGGTGCAGCACCTGATGAAGCTGATGCAAGAATCATTGATTTAAATACTGGATTATATATTGAATTATATGGTGTTATGAATGCTCCAAGAATTACTGATGATTTAATAACTAAATATAGTGATGAAAATTTGGCTGAATATGTTGTTACTGGTAAAGGTAATTTTTGGTATTTACCTTCTTTATTACCATTAAATAAAACATTATATGAAGGTAAATTAGCTAATGTTCCAAAAACTTTAGATGAATTTTATGCAGATATACCGAATGGTTGGTCTTATAAAAATCATTTAAGATTATTTGTTTCTGATACTAAATGTACTTATGTCCCAGAAGAAGAAAAATCAAAATTTGATCAAACTTATATTGGTTGTTGTCATGATAATTTAATTTGGAAACAATATAATTCAACAAAATACGCAACAAAAAAATTCTTGGAAATTAAAAGTAAACCAGTTAATACTTTGGATGAAATTAAAATTAGTTATGCATAGATTAAGGATTTAGTTATTATATAGAACGTTACATACATGTTTTAAAAAATGTTGATTTAATATAACCACTAATTAAATAAACACTAATATACATTAAATCATAATAAACAATTCTAAACTCTATAAATAACAAACAATATATTAAATCGCAACCCCACGACCATTAACACCCCAACTATATGCACTAATAGCATCTTGTCTTTTTAATGCATTTTCTTTAAATTTATCCAAATAATCAGTTAATAAAATTAAATTTTCACAATCATTAATACTCCATAATAAATAATTTCTAGCCATTTTTAAAAAATCAGAAGGTAAAACAACCATAACAGCTTCCATTATTCTAACAAGAACTTTAGTATAATATTTTAATCTATTAATTTTGTTAATATTATTACAATCATCATTAGTAATACTATTTAAACTTGATAATAAAGGAATGGCCAATAAAAACAAGAAAAAACTAAGTATAAATGGGTATCTTTGCATCCCATCATCACTTTTTGCACAATCTTCTAATAAACCAATACATTCAGCTAATTTTTGATCCTTATCTGGAGAAACAAAATAATCAACTCTAAATAAACATTCCCAATCTTCAATATCTTCAATAACAAATTCAATAACTAATGTAATAAATTTTGCATAATATAAATCCCTTCTATAAAGATTCTCTTTTACTGGACAAGTTAAAGTATTAATTTCAACTTGTTTTGTATCAATTGTATAAATTAATGTATTAACGGTTTCAATTAATTGATTTTTAAATCTTGATTTAAAATTTAAATCAGCATCAGTTAAAGTACAAAATCTTTTATAACTAATAAAATTCCCAATCAATTTTGATAATGGTAAATACCAACCATATAATCCATCTCGAATAAAAGTAAAAGAAATATCTTTTTGATTTGAAATATTATCTGGAATTATTAATTGATCAACATCATATCTTGTCCAAAGACCTTCATCACAAGGTAAATATAAATTCTTGCATTCTGAATCTTTCATTATAATATCTCTATTAAAGCAAAGTGCAGTTAATCTATCAAATAAATATAAAGACCACCAAGCTCTTCTTTTTTCTTCTTTAACTTCATCAGAATCATTGATATGAGCATCTTCTGAATTTAATTTTAATAAGATTGCAACATCATATCCTAATTCCCACCAATAAACAGAATCATGTGGATAACTTAACCATAACATTAAATAACCAAGATGATGAACCACAATATAATCATCAAATGTAAATTGTAATTTATCTCTTGGTAAAGATTCTTGAATGAAAAAATACATTTGTTTAGTAACTCTATCTCTTGTTGAACCAGTAAAGAATTTTGAATCCATTTGTACTGCTGAGCTTAATAATATAGCCATTAAAAGATTTGATTGGGTAGGTCTTGTTGAATTTAACATTGAGCTTCGCCTTAGTATAGAAAAAACTTTTGAAGCTGGTTGATATTCAGCATTGAAAAAATAATCGTATAAATCATCAGCAATTTCAAATGGCATACCTAATTGAATTAATTCATTAGAAATTTGTTGTAAAATTGGATATTTTGTTGAACCTAAAGTAAATGTTTTAATATGTGACAAATCAGGATGATTTGTTATTGATGAAGAATCAGATTGAATTTTATAAATTATTTGTGGGATATCAGGTTTTGCAGTTAATGTTACACCATTTTTTAAAACTGGAGGTGATATAATTGGTTGTAAAGAATTTGAATTTGATTGATTAATCATTTCAGAAATAGAATTACCAGGTCCAATGACACCATTTGAATTCAATTTATTTTTCTTAGATTTTCTCTGTTTTGGTTCTTTTGGATATTTTTCACTAGCACGACCTCTTTTTTTTTCTTGTCTTAAATATGTACACTCAATATTGATCTGTTTACAATGACCACAAGGTTGATTTCCGTCACATTTTGTTCTTTTCATATTGCAACTATCACAAGCTTTCCTAATACGGGCTTTTTTTGGAGCCACTAGTGTTGATATTGACATTATTGATGAATGAAGCACTTAAAAAAATGATATTAATTGATATAGCTCCACCAACAAAAATTCAAAGACGACACATACAATTTCACACCAGTTCCAAATAATGTTGTTCTTTTGTTTATGATTATTAATTACTTTATACTTGATCAAATCTATTACAAAACCCACTTCTAATTAAATTAATTAATTTGTTTGATTTCGGAAAAAGGAAAAAAACATTAAATGGTAGAGTTACGTAATTGATGACTAATATGCAAATCATGCATGCAATATGCATATCAGATGCATATTGCATACATATCATATTTAATAGTGAAGTTCTATATTTAAATGAGTTTATAAAAATTGATTAAAAGAGATTGTAGATTTGATTATTGGATTAATTTTTTGCTTTTAATATATATTTTTTTACTGTTTTATTTTGAATCAAATTTGTCTTTTTTGTCTTTATTTTTTTATCGTTGTTGTGCACTTTGTGTCAAATTCAGTTTGTGTCCAAAAATAACTATAGAAATCACTGACATTAAATGTTAATAAAACTAATTGTTTGAACGTCTTATAGTATGGTTATTAGAATTATTTACATCATCTAATATTAATGTCACAACTACCAACTTTTAAACAAACTTCACCTCAAACATTTCAAAATCAAACTTCAACTTCTGATGATTCAAATCCAAATGCGCCAACACCTCCATTAAACGTAAGAGAAGATATTTATTCACAGGTAAACCCTAAATTTTTAGATAAAAATGCGTCAAGACAGCTTAGATTAAATCAATTACAAGAATTACAACAAACTCATGATTCAGATAATCATATTGTTGAATATCACTATGACAAAAATGGTAAAGTTAAAAATTTCGTATTTGCTAATGCTACAATTTTTATGGTTGCATTTTTAATTTTAAGTGAACAATCTACATTTCCTATTCTTGTTCCAACTATTGCTGATGAGTTTGATGCCCAAAAAACTATACAATGGGTTGCTATTGGTGCTTTAATTGCTGGTACAATCTCAAATATTTTTTTATCAAGATTAACTTTAATTTATGGAAGAAAAAATTTGTTCTCAGCTTGTGTTATTGAATTAGGTATATGTCAATGTCTGGCTGCATTATCTTCAACCAAAAATTGGTTTTATATCTCTAAAACATTTGGTGGATTTGGTCTTGGTGGTGCTTTATCTTTAGTAATCATGATCACTTCAGAATTAGCTATTGGTAGTACAAGGGCAAGAAATCATGGTATTCTAGGTTTATTCATTGGATTCGGAACTACTACTGGTCCTTTTGCTGCTACACCTTTTACAAGTATTGATAAAAGTGATTTAACTTGGAGAAAATTATACTTTATATATTCAATGTTATTTGTATTATTTGGATGTTTAAGTTTCCTGTCATTACCAAGAGATATTGATATTGATTTAATCACATCAAACCCAAACGCAACATCTGTAAATATTTCAGGTCATAAAATTCCACATTCAAGACAATATGAAGCAAGAAAAAGAATTCGTCAATTAGAAACTTTTGATTATTGGGGTGTGTTTTTTTGTACTTCATTCATAATTTTACTTATAATCCCATTAAATAGTGGTGGTATAATTTGGAATTGGTCAAGTCCTCAAATATTATCATTTTTCACATTTTCAATGGTTTCACTTTTTTTCTTCATTGTTATTGAAAGATCAATTGATTTAAAAAATACATCAACTCGTGTTGCAATAATTCCATTAAGATTCTTAACAAAATTTCATTTATCAAATTTATTACTTCAAACATTCTTAATGAGTATGATTTATTCTTCAATGATTTTTTATTTCCCAATATATTTTGTTATCATTAGAGATGTTGGTATTAAAGATATTCCAAATTTATTCCTATCTTTTTTAATTCCTTTAGCAGTTATTTCAATACTGTCTGGTTATTTAATAACTTGGTTAAAACATTATAAACCTGTAATTATACTTGGTTATTTATTATTTTGTTTGGGTGAAATTGGTTTAATTTGTGTTTTTGGTAAAGGTGATTCTGAAGTTGTTGATTTTATCTTTATTGTATTTATGGGGATTGGTTATGGGTTAATCTTTGTACCATTAACTATTGGGATCCAATATCATACTTCGAAAGCAGATACCACAATGGCTTTAGCTATAAGAAGTGTTGTTAAAAATTTAGGAAATTCAATTGGATTGGCAATTTCATCTTTAGCTTATACAACAAGTTTATCATCACAATTAACACAAAATAAAGATCAATTATCAAAAGAAGCAATAAAATATGTTGGTTCAAATAAGTATAAAGCAGTTTCTTTATCTTACATGTTCAATAATGAGGAATTACATCTATTGGATATGATGTATAAAAATTCATTGTTCAATGTATATGTTCTTTGGTTACCAATTGCCATTATTGGTTTGATTTTTGCAATTTTCATTAAAGATTATGGATTAAAAAATATGGATGAAGTTGAACAAACTGATAATGAAAAAAATGAGAAACAAGGGAATCAACCAGTTGCAATTCAAGATAATGATGAGAATATTGAAATATCAATTCCTTCTGTGCACACTGAAACAACTGCACATATGGATGATGATAGCTTTGTTAAAGAATTAGATGAAACAAAAAAAGAAGTAACAACAACAATAACAATACCCTGGTATAAAAGATGGTTTAAAATACAAAGTTAGATAGAGTTAATAACATTGTGTTTTATGTAATAACTTGTTCAGATTGTAAATCTTTTAACTCTGTTTCCCATAAATCTCTTTGAAACTTGAACCAATCTGGTAAAGAAGTTTCTGAAGGTAAAGTAATTTCAATAATTTTAATTCCTTTAAAAGGATAATGAGGATCATAATATTTATAATCAGTTGATCTTGAAGGATCATCATTTGAATTTGTTATTGATGAAATTGATTTTTTTGATCTATTTTTTCTCATTTCCACCATTTTTAACAAATTTTTTGGAACTTGTGGTGATGCAGATAATAAATTATCTTCATCTTCTTCATCATCAAATTCACTATTATCTTCAACTGAGAATCTTCTATTTTTTTGATTATTAGGAATATTATATTCTATTGAATTTTTTCGACTTGAATGAGAACCAACAAAAGTATTTGCGGATCCAGCAATACTTGTTTGTGATTGAGAATTTTGAGATGCAATTGCTAATTTATTAAATTCATCTAAAACATTTTGTGAATTTAATTTTATTGTAACAACTTCTAAAAAAGTTTCTGCAAAATAATTTGAATTTTTACCAGCATAAATTCTATATTCTGAAATTAAACTTGAATAATTCCATTTTAATAATTTTCTTAATATTCCAATTATAACATTAGTTTTATCAATTATTAAAATATTAAAATAATTTTTATTAAGTAAAACTTGAAAAATATTTCTAATAATTTCAGAATCAAATAACATCCAATCAGTGTAACTTTCTAAATCCGTATTTATCGATTGATTTTCAAATCTAATTGCTTCAATGTTATTTATTCTTATAAAATTTTTAAAATTTTTAGCAATTGAAACTTCATTATCTAAAACAATTATTGATTTTAAACTTAATGTTTCTAAAAATGCAAAATTTATAGCATCAATTTTGGAACAACGATCTAAAAAAAAAAATTATTAACACAATAAACTAATGAAGTTAAACAACCATACATATTCCTTCTTCAACAAATCCAAAATTATCTGGAGGTAATAACATAATCAAATGTAATGATGATTAAATTGAGATATTTATAAATATCAAGTGTAGTATAACGTGGTATTAATTGAAATTGTATGAATTAATGATAAAATTATCAACAGAGTATCTAGACCTTAATATCTTTAATTTTGTTTATTTGTTGTGTTGATTTGTTGAAGAAAAATAAACTTAAATTGATCAAATTAATTGTTCCCGAAACAAGAATCGAATTGCTTACATAATTGATTATGAAACTTATATTTGTTGCCCTTACCACACCAGTAACCCTCCTTTTGTGTGTGTTTTTTTTGTTATCAACCGGGTAAGTTTTTCTTTTCCTATTCAATTTTGTTGTTCAAAGAAAAAAACTGAAAACAACATAATAAACTGATTCCTCTATACTGAAAAGTTGTTAGATTAAAATTAAAAGATTATCATTGCAAGGAAATCTATAGTTGTTCTATTATTCATATATAACTGATAACACTTCAATTGAAAGAAAATTAGTTGTCAATCAATCATCCAATAGAAAAGGTGAGTCCATTCAACCAACAACAACAACAATTAATTGTTTATTTACAGTCCGCCACTAAATAAACTCAGCGGCTAATAAACATTGATTCAATAGATATATAAATACATCATTAAAGAGTCAAATATACTAACTGTTATAGAGTCTGCCATTGATCCATTTGCACTCTTTTGTCCAATATTTTGTTTGATTTGAATTTTTTTTTTTTCGTTTGATTTCCTCATTATAAAACCAGTGCTCTTTATTGTTTTTTTTTTAAAAGAAAAAGAATAAATAATCAACTTTTTACTACTCCAGGTTAAAAGGTTATATTTATTATTCTTTTAACATTGTCCACTACCCAGTGAGATTTCTGTTGTTTTTAATTTGTCTTATCAAGTGTTAAACAGCCCTCAACTGGGCTCCCAATCGGCCTTACCGAATATCATTACCAATAATAACAAAAACAACAACAAGATTTCGTTAGATTTGATCAATATTGCTTGTACCCAAATCTCCCTATTAGTCAATTCCATCAATACTGAAAATTTTGATCAAACAATCAATAAAATCCATTATATTGCTGATTCAAATTCTGAAGTTTATCAAAAATATATCACAAGATTAATTTTAACTTGTTCATCTGCTATTTCAACTAATATCGTTAAAAACAAGGTTATTGATAAATTAGTCCAATTTGAATTAAAGAATTTTATATCTATTGAAGGTGGAAAAGTATTTATATTTGGTTTATTTATCCGTTTTTCTGGTTCTGAATTATTTAAACATCTTTCTTTACTAGAATTTTTTAACCATTTTAATTTATCTGATTTTGAAAAAGTTTATTTAGCTATAACCACTGGCATAGTTTTAAAAACTGAAGAAAAAAAAGTTTCATCTGAAGTTGAATTAAACGCTGAAAAAGAATATTTAAAAGAAACTGAAAAAGTTGTTATTTCTTGTTTCCCAGGTTTTTTAAAATATTTTAACACATTATTATCATCAACTGCTCCTGAACCTTTATTAAAAGTCATCTTTACTTTTAGCTTTCATACTTCACTTTTCACTCTTGTTCAAAAATTTATTATTTTAAACTGTTTTTTTAAATATATTGATAAATCTTCTGAATTATTTCAATCTGTTGAACCACAAATTTTAGAATTTTATAAAGAATTAGCCAAAATGAAGTTTATTGAAGTTTTACATTCATTACCTGCTGATGCTATTGTTCCAGAAAGATTGTTAAATGATTTATTACAAATCCAATCACAAGATGAATTAAATGATGCTTTAGCTATATTGTTATCTGAAATTCTCTTGCCTGGGTCCCAAAAATTAACTGGTGATGCCACTATTACTGCATTAACTCCATCAAATGTCCCAGAAGCTACTGCTAAAGGTAGTCAACTAGGTTCAATCATTAGAAAATTGTCAATACAACCAAATTGGGATGTTGTTTTCAAAAATATCTCTGAAAACTTACCAAATGAACTTGTAATTACACCAGCTGCCCTAAGTGAATTATTATCTTGTTTTGATGATTCTACAATTGATGCATTTTTAGAGCAAGAATGGTCATTAGCTTTTAGAATAACATTGTTTTTAACTTTAAGAGATTTAAAACCTGAATCAGGTGCTTTTGATTTATTAAGAACAAATTATTTGAAAACTTTGATTAATGATAATAATAATTTCCCAAATATTAAAAATTCCATTCTTTATTTTAAAAATGTTACTAAATTGGAATTATCTTGTATTGCTGATTCTTCAACAATTCAAAATGCAGAATATAAACGTTTATTACATCAAAGATTTGAAGATGATATAAGAACAGTCCCAGAACTAATTGCAATTGGTTGTGCTCAATACGAGCCTCCTTCTTCAACAGTTGATGATTTATTAGAAAATTTGGTTGTTCACCTGCTTGATGCTTCTTCACCTTATTATACTTTAATCTTACAAAATATAAACAGAAAAGAACAGTTTTATAGTATTATTAAAAAATTAATTGCTGCTAATCATCCAATTAATCCAAAATTAGTTGATCATCTATTAGAAAATAATTTATTGGAAGGTGCTTTAGAGTTTTTGGATCCACAAAATGGGTTAGATTTAGCTATATCTGCTGTTAAAAGTGGTTGGACTTCTTTAGATGTTTATTTAAACAAATTTTCAAAAAGTCCAGCTTTTACAAATCTTATATTAGGATTTTTACGTGAAAAATCTACTTTAGATGATGAAGCAAAAGCTGAAGGTGAAGCTCCAAGTTTGAAAGCAATTTATTCAATCATGGATTTTGTTTCAAAACAAGATTTGAATGAAGCTCAATTCCAAGAATTTCAAGTTATACAATCCTTGGTTTTACAATCATTCCCACGTTTAATTAACTTTGGCTTTGGTCATGATGATGCTATTTTAGCTAATGGAGATTCAACTGGTTTCTCACCAGATATTGAAGAACATATGAAGCTGTTCTATCAAAGAATGTATAATCAAGAAATTGAAATTAAAAATGTCATTGATGTGTTGAAAATCTTGAGAGATTCAGATTTACCAAAAGAACAAGATGTTTTTGCTTGCATGATTCATTCTTTATTAGATGAGTATAGATTCTTCCCTGAATATCCTTTAAATGCATTGGCTATCACTTCTGTTCTGTTTGGTTCTTTGGTATTTTTTGAAATGATTAGAGGTACTGCTTTAACCTTAGCTTTAAGATATATCCTGGAATCTGTTTCTCAACCACCAGATTCAAATATGTTTAAATTTGCAGTTCAAGCATTATATGCATTTAGACAAAAATTACCAGAATATCCAAACTATTGTGCTGCCTTGTTTAATGTTGAATCTTTGAAATCACAATCTCAAATTTATCAAATTGTTTTAGATGTTGTTAATAATAAAAACAATCCAAAATCTGCTGTTGGTGATCAACAAAGACTAACTTTTGAACAACAACAAGTTCAACAATCTCAAGCTCAAGCTCAACAACAAGCTGTCACTCCGAAACAACAAATTTTCAAAAATATTGCACCTGGTAATGCGGCACCACCTTTAACTAACCAAGAGCAACCAAGACAAGAAACTTCTCAACGCATCTTATTTTTGGTTAACAATATTTCTGAAGAAACCTTGACTGATAAGTGTAACGAAATTAAATCTTTGTTAACACCATCTGTATTCAATTGGTTTGCATCTTATTTGGTTTCACAAAGAGTTAAGTCTGAACCAAATAACCATTATTTATATGCTACATTGATTGAAAGTATTGATAACGATTTGCTTATTGATTACACTATCAGTGTTACTCTAGATGATGTCAATGACTTGTTGAATGATTCTGATGAAACCCCAACTGAAAGAACGTATTTGAAAAATTTGGGTAGTTGGTTAGGTAGAATTACTGTTGCAAAAAGCAAACCAATCAAATTTAGATATTTATCTCTAAAAGGTTTATTAGTGGAAGCTAATAATTTATCTAAATTAGCACTTGTTATTCCATTTGTTTGTAAAGTTTTGGATCAAAGCAAACATTCTGATATTTTCAAGTTACCAAATCCTTGGACGTTGAGTATTATGCAAGTTTTGAGAGAGTTATATGATCATGCAAATTTGAAATTGAATTTGAGATTTGAGATTGAGGTGTTATGTAATAGTCAAGGTGTTTTATTAGAAGAAATTGAACCCTCCAACATCATTAGAAACTTTAACGAAAATGATCCAAGATATAATCAACCTTTGACTGTTGATTTTGCTAACTTGAGTATTACTAAACCAACTTCTTTGATTCCACCACAACAAGTTCTAGGTCAGTCGTTGTCAGCTGGTGATGCTTTACATCATCAACAACAACAGCAACAATTGTTAGGTCGTGGTGAAATGTTACCAAACATGATACAATCTCCACAAGTGTTTGCCCAACAACAGTTACAACAACAGTTACAGCAACAGCAACAGCAACAGCACCAACAACAACAAGTTCAACAACAGCAACAACAACAACAACAACAAGTTCAACAACAAGCTAATCGTTTGCCTCAACCACAAATTACTGAGGCTCCATTCCAAAATTTACTGGGTAACACTGTTTTTGTTACTTATCCCGAACTAAAGCGTATGTTCATCATGGCTTTAACTAAATCTGTTCGTGATATTTTACCACCTGCTGTGGAAAGAGCTGTTAGTATTTCTGTTACAACAACAAGATCTTTAGTTTTAAAGGATTTTGCAACTGAAGTTGATGAATTAAAGTTGCGTTCAGCTGCTTACACAGTTGTACGCCGTCTGGCTGAAGGTCTTGCTCTTGCCACTTGTCGTGATCCATTAAAGGAAAACATTCAATCTACTATGCATTCTTTTGCACCACAATTGGTTGGTGCCAAAAATTCTCCATTTGAAGAACTTCCTCAAGCTATTAATGATAACATAGATTTGGCTTGTGGAGTCATCGAAAAAGCTGCAATGGAAAAGGCCATTCAAGAAGTTGATGAAGTTTTTGTTTCATCTATTGCTATTCGTCGTTTGCATAAAGAAAGAAGACCAGATCAACCATTCTTTTCTCAATATGGTGCAAGATATGCTCTATCTTTACCAGATCCTCTAGGTTTAAAACCAGCTGGTGTCACTACACAACAATTCCAAGTTTATGAAAGTTTTGGTAAGCAAGGTTTGCCATCTCCAGCTGAATTCAATTCTCATCTGGTTTCTCAACAACAACAAGGGTTTGGTAATGCTAGTGGTGCTACTATCCCAACTGCTATTCCACCACAACAACGTTTGCAACAACAAGCTCAACAACAACAGCAACAAGCCCAACAAACTCAACAACAAATTATTTCACCTGAACAAACATTTACTTTTGTTCAAACATTAGTTGAAAATTTGCTAAGAGCTATTTCGGATACTCCACAAGGTACACACTTAACTGATTTGGCTCCAGATTCTCCAATCAAGAGTTTACTGACTCAATTGTTTGCTATTGCAGCTAGAAACTTGAATAGAGAACCACTCTTGTTAAAAATTGCCCAATTCATCGTTAATGCGTTGTTTACAACTTCCGAATTAGATTTATCTGTTGAAGTGTTTGTTTTCTTGTTGGAAAAAGTTTGTGCTATCTCCCCATCTACAAGAAAGGATGTTGTTTGGTGGTTGAATAATGCAACTGATGAACGTAAATTTAATGTTAAAGTCATAATGGCTCTGTTGAAGTCAGATATCATTGTTGCTTCTGATTTGGATGAACCGTTATCTAATTCTATTACTCCAGAAAATCAATCCATTATCGATTTTGCTGTTGATTTAATTAAGCAAAGTGTTTTAAGTGATGATCCAATTGCCTATCGTACAGATTTTGTTTTAACTATTGATGCTTTGAAGAAGTTGGAAAATAACGATACTGCTAAGGAGTTCATTTCCACAATTAAAAATAATGTTGGTCCATTAGTTCCAAAAGTTTCTGATATATCACAAGCTGATAAGTATGCATATGTTTTTACTGAATGGGTCCGTTTGTTACAACATGAAGTTAAAAATGAAAAATTACAAATTATTTTCATTCATCAAATGCTTGAAAGTGGTATTTTGAATCAATCTGATGGTGTCGCTTTGTTCTTGAAGAATGCTACAGAAATTGCTGTTGCATTCTTTAACGGTAGCGATCCATCAACCGATGTTTTCTTGGTTGCTGATGCATTAGCTAAATTAATTGTTAAGTTATTATTGCTACAAACTGGCGATGAGATTTCAAGGGTTAATTATTTTAAATTAATCATGTCTGTTATTTCTTTAGTTTTCGCCAAGGACCATGAAAATTCAAAAGAAAACTTCAATGAACGTCCTTATTTTAGAATCTTTTCCACATTATTATCTGAATGGGCTGCTGCTGATTTTGATAAGTATGCTTCTATTGAAGAAGATAAAATAAAGTTGATTGAATTCAACACACATTTCTATTTGGTTTTAGCTGATTTCTTTAATGCTTATCAACCATTAGCCTTCCCAGGTTTTGCATTTGCTTGGATAACTTTGATTTCTCATCGTATGTTTTTACCAAATATTTTGGAATTAAAAAATTCTAAAGCTCAAGGTAAATTTGTTTTATTGTTATTAGATTTATTAAGATTTGAATCCAAATATATTAAACAAAGAGAAATTCCAGAAGTTATTTCAGTTATTTACAAAGGTACCTTACGTATTTTCTTGTTGTTATTACATGATTATCCAGAAGTTTTGGTTCAACATCATTATCAATTATGTTCTGAAATTCCAATGTCTTTTGTCCAATTAAAAAACATAGTTTTATCAGCATTCCCAAATAATATCTCAATGCCAGATCCATTCACCCAAGGTTTAAAAGTTGATAGATTGCCAGAAATATCAGATGCTCCAATTGTTGCTTATAATCCATGTAACGATTTGAAAACTTTAAAGAAACCAATTGAAGGTTATTTAAGAATTCCATCAGCCATGTTATTAAAGACCATTTTGAATGGATTAAAACAATCACCTTGTGATACTGCAGGTATTGGTTATTCTAAAGTTAACTTTAATGTTAAATTGATTAATGCATTAGTTTTACATGTTGGTATTCAAGCTGCTAATGAACGTCAAAGTAATGGTCAATTGTTTAATCCAAAATCTTCACAATTTTTGTTATTGGCTGGTTTGATGCAAGAAGGTAGTATTGAATTCCAATATTATTTGACAGAAGCTATTTGTAATCAATTAAGATATCCAAATTCTCATACACATTGGTTTAGTTATATCATTTTACACTTTTTCGGTTCACAATCATTATGGAATGGTAAGAAGTTGCAAGTGCAACAAATTATTACAAGAGTTTTACTGGAGAGAATCATTTGTAATAGACCACATCCATGGGGTTTATTAATCACTTTTACAGAATTAATTAAGAACACTGATTTAGCATTTTTTGATTTATCATTTACTAAGTGTGCACCAGAGATTGAGAAGATGTTTGGATCTTTGTTACGCCATATTGGTTCAACTAATTCCAAGAGTGCACAAGGCAACAATAATAATAATAATAATAATAATGCTACTGTGCCTGCTGCTGCTTAGATTTATAATATTCATTCATTTTGATTTTTTCTTTTTGTTGGATATTTAAGTACTTATGATGATTGTTTGTGTAATTTCCTGTTTATTATGTTATTTGTATATTAAATATAATTTGTTTCTAAAGTTTTTGTAAGTTGACTCTGTTGATACTGTTGCTTCTGTTGATGTTGATGTGTCACAAACCGGTTTTTGATTTGAGGAAAATGGGCGCGTTAATTAAAAGATTATAACAACAAACACATAATAAAATAGTTCATCATTAAAAAAGAAACAATAATGCTATCGTTTTTAAGAAAAAGAAGAAATTCTGATTCAAGTGACATCAGTGGGATTGTTGATGAACCTCCTAAATCCAGAAAACCTCCAAGTATGAATATTTAGAAAAATCAAATAAGATGTTTTTGGTTAACAAATTTTTTTAGACACAGCCTTTAGACAACAAAGATTAAAATCATGGCAACCAATTTTAACGCCTAAATCAGTTTTACCATTACTTGTTTTGTTAGCTGTGATATTTACTCCATTAGGTATTGCATTGTTATATACTTCTTATAATGTTGAACAATTAACTATTCAATATGATCAATGCAGTGTTTTAGCAAATACATCAGAATTTGGAGAAATTCCATCAAAATATATTAAAAAACATTTCCAATCTTTTGATAAATCCAAATGGCAAAAACCATCATGGAAATTAGTTGAAGATGATGATGAAAATTTAACTTGTCAATTAAAATTTGAAATTCCACATGATATTAATAAGTCATTATTTTTATATTATAAATTGACAAAATTTTATCAAAATCATAGAGAATATGTTGAAAGTTTTGATTTAGATCAAATTCGTGGGAAAGCTGTTAAATCTGAAGATTTAGATAGTGATTGTAAACCTTTAAAAACAAATGATGAAGGTAAAGTTATTTATCCATGTGGTTTAATTGCAAATTCAATGTTTAATGATACAATTTCTGAACCATATTTTGCTAATGATAATACCACAGTTTTTGGTATGACAAATAAAGGTATATCTTGGGGTGCAGATCGTAAAAGATTTAAAAAGACAAATTATGATCCAAATGATATTGTTCCTCCACCAAATTGGGCAAAAAAATTTCCAAATGGATATACAAGTGATAATTTACCAGATTTATCTGATTGGGAAGAATTACAAGTTTGGATGAGAACTGCTGGTTTACCAAATTTTATGAAATTAGCAAGAAGAAATGATACTGGTGGAATAGTTAAAGGAGAATATATCATTGATATTGGATTAAATTTCCCTGTTAGTATGTTTGGTGGTAGTAAATCTATTGTATTAACAACTAGTGCTATTACTGGTGGAAGAAATATTAGTCTTGGTGTTGCTTATTTAGTTGTTGCTGCATTATCAATTTTTTTTGCAATTGTATTTTTAGTTAAATATATTATTCAACCAAGAAAAATAGGTGATCATTCTTATTTAACATTTGGTGAAAATAACAATAATGATACATCAATTCCAGGAACATCATCTTCTGCTAATCATAATATTAATATTAATAATAGTTTTCAAGCAGGAAATAATTCAAGAGGCTCCAGCGAGAATCGAACCGCGGCTGTCAGAGAAATTTTATAGTCACGTGATGCATTAGAATTTTAGTTTTTTTTTTTTGTAAACAGAAATTAAATAACAAACAAAAAGAATTTAAACGAGTTTTGATTTAAAGTGTAAATACTAGAATTATACAATGTCTAGAACTAAACGTATTTTGAAAGAATTGGAAGACGTGAAGAAAGATACAAAAGCTGGTATCACTTTAACCCCAGTTTCTGAAGATGATTTGAGTCACTTAAAGGGTACTTTTATTGGTCCTCCAGATACACCATATGAAGGTGGTAAATTTGTTGTTGATATAAACATTCCAGTATGCAATATTGTAATAATTCGTGGTACCTGTTAAAATCTAACTTTTTTTAGAATGAATGTAAGTGTTGATTATTTTTTATTAATTTATTACCAATCTAATCTAAATTTTAGATCCATTTAAACCTCCAATCATGAAATTTGATACCAAAGTTTATCACCCAAATATTTCATCAGTAACTGGTGCTATTTGTTTGGATATGTAAGTTACCGCTTTCTTTTGTTCCATATAGGGCTTTTAAATAATTAACATTTTTTTTTTAGTTTAAAAGATGCTTGGACCCCAATTTTAACTTTAAAATCATCATTAATATCATTACAATCTTTATTTCAATCACCAGAACCAAATGATCCTCAAGATGCTGAAGTTGCTAAACATTATATTAACGATTATGAAGGGTTTAAAAATACTGCTAAATATTGGACTCAAATTTATGCTTCAAATGATGATTCAAAAAAACCAAATGATGCTGAATTATATGGTATTGATGAATCAACTGTTAAAAATTTCGAAAATATGGGATTTTCAAGAGATAAAATTATTGAAGTTTTAAGAAGATTAGGTATAAAAAAAATTGATTCAAGTGAACCAAGAACTGAAAATAAAGTTATTGAAGAATTATTAAAAGAACAATAAATTAATTGTCAAATATATAAATTCATATTATCTACATTTTAGTTAGCAAAAATGAATTTATTTTAATATCCAATTTATATTTGTATTTTTTGTGTTTACAAAAGTTGATCATGTAGTTAAAATGCAAATTGGTATGATAACTCTTTTTTTTTTTAAGCATGAATAGCCATTAGTAAAGATTGGTGATGAAAGTGAATTGGTGTATAGAAATGAAAACCAAATAGATCAACGAATGAAATTTAAACCGAATAAAATAAAAATAAAATCATTTAGAAAATAAAGCACATAAAATCAAAACATCAAACGTTCACCTTATTGAGAATTAACTTTTGAATTATTTTTTTTTTTTGAAAAGAACCATTAGAATTATTTTTTGAATCTTTTTTATTCCCATTATTATTTGAATTTGAATTATTATTTTGCTTCTTATCTTTAAAATCTATTTTTCTTGGTTTATTTTCAATAACAACTTTACTATTACCAATAACTAAAGTTTTTTTAGTTAAAGCTTTTTGTTGATATTCAAGAGTTTCAAAATCAACTAATGTAAAAGTACCTCTTGGTTCAACTTTAGTAGTTTTACCAAATTCTTTATCAAGTGCATTTTTAACATCAGCAGCACTTAAATTATCAGTATTTCTAACAATAATTGGGTACAAATGTTTAGAACCACCATTAGTATTATTGACTCTTTGTTTTGAAGAACCTCTACCATTGGAATTATTACCATTATTATTATTAATATTGGTATTACCATTATTCAATTGTTGAGAATTCTCCTTTGGTGAAGCTGAAGAAGAAGTATCAGCAGGTGAATTTGTTTTAATTTTTGGTTTAGAAGCTGTAACAGTAGTTGGTGTTGAATTAGCTGAAGAACCAGAAATTTGAGCCCAAGTCATTTCACCAACTGGTTTAACAATAGTTGGTTTGTCTGGTAAAACCTCTTTTTTAATAGATTCATCTTTTTTTGGTTCAACAGGAACTTCATTTTCTTTTTCTTCTGGTTTAATTGAAGAAGCAGAATTGACAACTGGAGAAACATTTGGTTTAACAGTTTCAACTGGTGCAATTTTTTTAACTTCTTCTTTTGCTTTTGGAAGAACTGTTTCTTTTTCTTGTTTAACTTCTTCAATAGGTTTAATTGGTTCTGAAGTTTGTTCTTGTTTTTTTTCAACTGGTTCAACTGGAATTCTAATTTCAGTTTTTGGTTCTTCAACAAGAGTTTCAGTTTCAGTTTTAGTTTTAGTTTTAGTTTCAGTTTTAGTTTCAGTTTTAGTTTCAGTTTCAATTTCAGTTCTTGATGAAGATTTTTCATCTTCTTCAAAATCTTCTTCTGGAATTAATCTAAAGATATCATTATCAATATCATAAGTATTTGGAGCTTTACTTGGAACCAAAATAAAAGATTGAGTAAAAGTATAAACTGGGCTTTCATCAGTTAAAGCCAATTCACCAACAACAGAAATTAAAATTAAATCTTTAGCAACAGATTGAAAATCAATATTTGAAACTCTAATTTTTGAGTTTCTAAAATCAGAATTTGCATAAAATTTTTCAATATCATCTTTTTTAGTTAATTTTTCAGTCTTAATTTCTTCTTTTGAATCTTTTGGAATTTTGGTATGAGTTAATTGAGCATCTTTAGTATAAATTTGATACAATTTTTGAGGATTTTCATGTAAATTTTGATAATAAAATTGAACAAAAGAATAAGTAATAACTTCAATTGGAGAAGTGGAAGTAGTTTCAGCAGTAGTCATTATTCAATTTTAAATAAAATAGTGGAACAAATAAAAAAAAGAAATAAGATTTGGGTTATTATAATAAAAGATTGGATTGAAATGAAATTAAATGACAATTGAAAACAAATGTGATGAAAAGGTTAAAAAATGAGTAATAAAACAGTAATGACAAATGAATTGAACCAGATAAAATAAAAAAAGAATTTGAACAGAAAAAATTGTTTAATTTAATGTTTTTCCTTTAATGATTCGTTTTTTGATATAAAACCTGGAGAGAGTTTTTAAACTAATATTGATAAATATGAAATGCAATAACTAGTTTTGAAATGAAAACTCGATTCAATATGAGATTGTAAATTTTGCGCTTTAAAAAGAAAATTTATAAATCAAGCAACAGCAATTAGTGCGATGATTTCAATGTTCAAATTGGTTGTTTGCAATTGATGGGCGGCTGTGTTATTAGTTTGTTAATTTTTACACTTTCATCATTTTTTTTTTTTTTTTTTGGATTTTCCAATTTTTGGAAGGATCACGTGATTTCTTGTTTTTTCCAGTCACGTGATATATTTTTATAATCACGTGATTCAAAGTTTTTTTTAATTACAAATTAATTTATAAGTAAATTTATATACCTTTTAAACTAAACACTTAGTCTATTCCAATCCTAATTGTTGTGGAGTACCCAAAGCATTGGCATTTACTGTAGATGTTGAACCAGTATTATTATTATTGTTAGCATTATTAGGAATAGCTGTTGATGTGGTTGGTTCATTTAACCCATGTAATTGATTTACATATTTGTTAATATCATGGAATCTCAATTTTAATTCAGTAAAAGCCAAATTAGTCAACAATGCTTGTCCACCAGTTGATATAAATGTACTTAATCTTGGAATATTTAATTCTTCAATCAAATTTTCTAAATTATTAATTTTATTATTTCCTAATAAATTTTTTGATAAAATTTTTAAATCATATATATTTGGGAAAAATAAATGTAATTTTTTCAAAAATTCAGCTTTTGTAGTTGGCATTTGATTATTTGTTAATAATGAAATTAAAAATCCAAAATCATAACCAGAATGGAAACTAGTCCAATAAATGTTTGGTAATAACACTAGCCCTGATGTAGTCAGTACTTCTGCAAATTCAAATTGATCAATCCCAAAAGCCTCATGTTTACTAAAATCAATCCCAGTTTTAATTAAACTTTCAAAAGCTTCAGTAGAGATCATATCATTTTTTAAATCAAATTTGAAATTAAATTGCCATGTACTAATAATATTATCAGGTTTTTTACCATTTGCATCACATAATGAAATTCCAAATTGAATTAAATTTAATAAATCAGCATTTGTTCTTAAAGTTTGATAATGATAATCATTTGTTGATTGGAAAGCACCAATTGGTCTAGCCAAAATCCCAGGAAATTCAGTGCTAAAAGAAACATAATTATAATGTGTAATTAATTCACGTATTATACGGAACTCTTGAAGAAAATTATCAGCCCAAACTTCTTTAACTGTGGTTAATTGTTGTAATGGTAAAGCAGCTTGTTGTTGGACTTGAACTTGAGCAGCCTGTTGTTGTTGTTGCAATTGTTGTAGTTGTTGAGCTTGTAGTAGTTGAGCTTGCTGCTGTTGCTGTTGTTGTTGTTGTTGCTGTTGTTGTTGTTGTTGTTGTTGTTGTTGAACTAACAATGGATTCAAAACTCTTTGGTTAATTTGAGGTGAAAAAGGTAGTTGTTGCTGAGCTTGCTGCTGAGCTTGTTGTTGTTGCAATTGTTTTTGCAAATCATTTTGTTGAAGATAAGGAAAACTCATTTTCAAGTTGTTTCTTTATACCTTGATGATATTATAATTATTTTTGATGTTGTTGTTGACTCCCAAATTTTGTTCAAAATTTGGTTGATGTTTTGACGAAAAGGGAAATTATACACCATGTGACTTTCACGTGATTGATAAAAATGCTTAGTAATCAATTTGTTTTAATTTTTAGTTAGAAATTTTTTGAAAATATCTATAAAGACTGAAGGGCTTGTTAAATCATCACATCTATTATTTTAAGATAGTATTTTAGATTTCACCATTCGTTATTCCGCATACGGTTACCTTTTCTAGTAATTTTGGTCGCTGTCGGTACTAATTTGACAGTGAAAATGAATCATTAACAACGGAAGGAATTGTAAGAAATGGCAACAAAAATATGAAAAAAAAAACCAAAATCAAATAGACTGAATTTCAATGGTGTTATGAACCGTATTAAAAAACAATTAAAATGATTTTTTTCTTTCTATTATTGGAATGTTTTTCAACTATATTAAAAGAACAACACATCAAAAGTAAAAAGAAAAGTGTTATCTTCAACTCCGAAACTAATATCATAAATAAATTTTACAATAAAATAAACCAATTAATGAAATTTTTGAGTGATAATACATCATTATAATCTCCAAATTCCATAGATTTCATATCCTTAAAAAAAATCTCTAAACAAAAACTCCATCGGGAAGTTATTTCCAATATATGCTATTTGTAATAAAATCTAACTTTTATGCAATCAAGTGCAGCGCAACTGTTGGAAAAAAATTTCCATTGGGTTTTTTTAAAGATATAAAAACTTCAAAAAATCTTTATTTATAATTCATTGATCCTTATTACTATATATTTATATATTTAAAAATGAGCACCACTACTGTTAACTATCCAGAAGAATTTAAAGGTTTTGCAATCACAGATTCAAAAGATTGGGCCAATCCAAAATTAACATCTTATGAACCAAAAAAATTTGGTGAATATGATGTTGATATTGAAGTTGAATGTTGTGGTGTTTGTGCTAGTGAATTATTCACTTTGAAAAATGAATGGTCCAATTCTGGTCAATTGTTATGTCATTGTTCTAAATATGGTCCAAAATCCCAAGTTGTTGGTCATGAAGTTATTGGTAAAGTTGTTAAAGTTGGTGATAAGTGTAAAACTGGTGTTAAATTAGGTGATAGAGTTGGTTTAGGTGCCCAAGCTTCTTGTTGTACTGATTGTTCTCGTTGTAAAGATAACAATGAACAATATTGTCCACACACTGTTGGTACTTATGCTTCAATGTATCCAGATGGTTATGTTTCTCAAGGTGGTTATGCTTCTCATGTTAGAGCTCATGAACATATGATTTTCCCAATCCCAGATAGTATTGAGAGTCATATTGTTGCTCCATTAATGTGTGGTGGTTTAACTGTTTATTCACCAATTAAACGTGGTATTAAAGATATTGTTGCTTTAGGTGAAACTCCAAAAGTTGGTATTGTTGGTGTTGGTGGGTTAGGTCATATGGCTATTATGATTTCTAAAGCTTTAGGTGCAGAAGTTACTGTTTTTTCAAGATCTAATGCTAAAAGAGAAGATGCATTAAAAATGGGTGCTGATAAATTTATTGCAACTGCTGAAGAACCAGATTTTGGTACAAAATATGTTGATTCTTTACATTTTATTTTAAATTGTGCTTCTTCTTTAAAATCTCTTGATGTTGATTCATTTTTAAAGACTTTAAAAGTTAATAGATCTTTTGTTAATGTTGGTTTACCACATGTTGATGAAATTTTCCCAGTTAAACCATTCACATTTTTTGGTAATGGTTCTACAATTGGTGCTTCATGTTTAGGTTCAAGACAAGAAGCTATTGAATTATTAGATTTAGCTACTAAATTTGATATTAAACCTTGGGTTATCCCAGTTAAAGTTGGTGAAGAAGGTGTTCATGAAGCTTTGACTAAATTAAATGCTGGTGATGTTAGATACAGATTTACTTTAGTTGGTTTCAATGAATTCTTTGGTACAGGTAAGAAATAGATTTAAAATATTAGCAATATATAAATATTCACCATATATGTATTAAAAAGTTGTAGATTCCGTCATAGAGAATTAATTGAGTTCAATAACTCAAATTATCATAAGATGACAATAAACTAAAAATGTCTAATATTATATTTTTTGCAATTAGTTTATATATTAGATATCACAAGACATTCAAGCTTTAAATATTATTCGATTCAATTTTCACATGCAAATATTTAGACAGTACTAAAAGTAATGGAAAACTAAAGAATTATATAGAAATATTTACATATTACATCATTCTAATTCTCCTATTGATTAGTTGAGGATCTTTAATTCTTTATCGGCCAATCACCTTGAAAGTGTACCCCGGCTGACAATTTTAAAGGGCAAATTATTTAGGGGTATATGGATTTTTTTATGCACTATTAAAAACAACTTGGGGCTATGTGTGCAGATTTATGCATTTTTTGTACAGTTTACAATTATAAGAACATGTGCAATTTTGGATTGCATATTTATGTGTTTGTATATGCATATTGCTTGCATTATACATTTCAAAAAATAAACACCGACATCAATTGATCAAATTTAGGTCAAAAGGGGACAAATAGGGGCTCTTGTGCATCGTAAAAAAAACTTTGGTGTTGACCGAATGGAACACTCGTATGGTCGATATTAGACTAAATTGACCTGTACTGAGTAATTGTATGATGAATATACAATCTATTACTACTAAATTCAAACCTCATTAAACTTTTCTTTAACCGCTCTATTGATATTTTGTTCATTCTTACACCATCCTGCAGTTTTTTGCTTATTCGTGGTTTTTGTATTATTCAAAGATCAAGATTCAAACTTTAATTAAAATTGTCAGACTGGTGTGGTATGAGAGAATGATCGCGTCAACAACTTGAAAAAAAAAAAAAACTATATAAACTCCTAAAGTTCCCAACATATACTAATCATATTTCTCTTTTCTTTAACTAAATTTTAATAGAAAACATCAAAGGTATAGAAGCTCCTGTTACTTTCACAAGGCCTATATCTAGTTACTAAATCAGTCAAATTGTTTTCAAATCTATTGTCTTCCCTCCACAACCCTCATAACTCTAAAAGAACTGCTGCCTCTGGAAACTCGTCGTCAAGTTGCCAGATCCTTTACTTTTAATTTTAATTAACCCAAATTTTATTTTATTTTAATCCAAACAAAATGGTTTCTATCAAAGTCCAAAACGATAACGTCAAGTACGATGGTGATAAATTAACCACCAAGTACACTTACCAAAACTCAATTGTTGAACAAAATGGTGATTCTTATTCTGTTACTCCATATACTAAAGATTATCAATTCGAAGTTGATTTAAAAGTCCCAAAGCTTGGTTTGTTATTAGTCGGTTTAGGTGGTAACAATGGTACTACTGTTGTTTCTGCTGTCGAAGCTAACAAGCAAAACATTGTCTTTAACTCAAAGAATGGTGAAATTAAGCCAAACTATTACGGTTCTGTTACTCAATCTGCTACTATCAAAATTGGTATTGACAAGGAAGGTAAAGATGTTTATGTTCCATTCAACTCTATCATTCCATTTGTTAATCCAAATGATTTGGTCATTGGTGGTTGGGATATTAATGGTGCTAACTTAAAAGATGCTGCTAAAAGAGCTCAAGTTTTGGAATACGATTTACAATCTAAATTGGGTTCCACTTTGGAAAAATATACACCATTACCATCCATTTACTACCCAGATTTTATTGCCATGAATCAAGGTGATAGAGCTGATAACATTTTGAACAAAGTTAATGGTGAAATTGATGAAAAAAATAAATGGGATCATGTTGAAAAAATTAGAGCTGATATTAGAAACTTTAAGAAAGATAATGGTTTGGATAAAGTTATCATTTTATGGACTGCTAACACAGAACGTTATTCTGATATCTTGCCAAATGTTAATGACACTGCTGATAATTTGTTAAAATCTATTAAGGAAGGTCATGCTGAAGTTTCTCCATCAACTATTTTTGCTGTTGCTTCTATTTTGGAAAAAACTCCTTTTATCAATGGTTCTCCACAAAATACTTTTGTTCCAGGTGCTGTTGAATTGGCTGAAAGAGAACAATCTTTTATTGGTGGTGATGATTTCAAATCTGGTCAAACCAAATTGAAATCTGTTTTAGCTCAATTTTTAGTTGATGCTGGTATTAAACCAATTTCAATTGCTTCTTACAACCATTTGGGTAATAATGATGGTAAGAATTTAAGTTCTAATAGACAATTTAGATCAAAAGAAATCTCAAAAGGTTCTGTCATTGACGACATGATTGAATCAAATCATCTCCTATACAACAAGGAATCTGGTGATAAAGTTGATCACTGTATTGTGATTAAATATTTACCAGCTGCTGGTGATTCTAAAGTGGCCATGGATGAATATTATTCTGAATTGATGCTTGGTGGTCACAATAGAATTTCTATTTCCAACGTTTGTGAAGATTCTTTGCTTGCTGCTCCATTAATTTTGGATCTAATCATTGCGGGTGAGTTCTTGACTAGAGTTACTTACAAGGCCTTGGAGGGCGCTGATTCTGCTACTGACTCTAAAGAACAAAACCTATACCCAATCATGGGTTACTTGGGTTATTGGTTAAAAGCCCCATTGACTAGATCTGGTTTCCAAACCATTAATGGTTTGAACAAGCAAAGACAAGGTTTAGAAAACTTTTTGAAATTATTGGTTGGTATTCCACTTTCTGATGAATTAAGATTCGAAGAAAGATTGCAATAAATCATCAATTTTTTTTAAACCTTGGATGGTTTTTACTGATTCAATCATATGATTTGAACACTTTTGATATATTCTTTTATATTTTGAACTATTTTCTTATTTTTCCCCTTGGCATTATCTGGTGAATCCTTTTATATTTGTCTCTTTGGCCAGATAGTGTGTCAGAAAACTTTTTTTTTAGGTTTATTTTACTTCTATTTATTACTCTCGGGTCAATTAGTTTTAAATATATGTTTTGTAAATCTTAGTTTATATTGTAAAGATGTAAATTTTAAATATATAACATTGTACTTAAATTAGAATATTAACACTATATATATATTATATAATATAATTTTTTTTTTAATGTACGTTATACATTAATATTTTTTTTTTTTTTTTTAATAACTTCGAAAATATTTATTAAAAATATTATATAGAAAAATACTACAAAAATAACTAGACAACTCTTTCAAATATCTATTCAATTAATCTTAAGATTATCTGATACCTCGATGGAAAAAAGTTATATAATTGTAAAAATTTTTAAAAAAAATGAAAAAAGTTTATTTAAAGCATTTATTGAAAATGACTTTGTTTCAAAAGAATTCAACATTTATCATGCAAGATTATGCAGTAGCATGCAATATACTTACCGGCACTAAGCTGTTTTACTTAGTCATATAATACTTATTTAATGACATTTATAAGAAAAGCTGCTAATAGAATTTCTATTGTTTTTGACTTAAGATCAGAGTTTCAATTTATTACCGTTTTAGGTGATCCAGGTTTTATACTTATATAAGGAAAATTTTTAGTAGTGAAGTTATTTAATTTTTTGTATTTTAATGATATTAGTTGTACTGTAAACCTGCTGGAAAATAATGTAAATGTATATATTCTGCATACAATATGGTAATATGGTTTTTGCTGATTTTATAGTTATTTAATTAATTTTCAAGTACTTGGATCAAAATGATTAATAATTATTTGCGATAAATGCGTTCTCATTAATATATACCTGTTACATATTGAAAAAAAACAAAAAAAATATAAAAAACACGGTACGTTTTTGAATCTTGAGTAAAAAAAACATTAACATTCAGCTCTTATAACCTGATTCTTGTAAGTTTAATATAACATGTAAGGAAAGACAAATTCTATTCTGATCATTTAAGTATATTCCTGGAAAAAAAATAATGAAGTGAAGAAACCTTGGAATTAAATGTGAAATAATAAAAAAAATTAGAGGCCTTGTAGTGAACCTCTCATTGGAAACCTCTCTTGTATTGAGTATTAGTGGGAATAATAAAAATTAGAAGATGTATAAGTTGTAACAAATATAATTACATAATTTGTGGCACTATAAATGATAAATGCTTTATATTAATTTGGTAGTGGATAATTAGTTATACTTATGAACGCAACTGAATATATTCAGTATATCCCTGCACAAAATCTTTTTACTAAAATTTGAATAACATATATACATGGTCAATGATCTAATTCTATTAATCAATATTATTATTTGCACTCTTTTTACCAAAGGAACTTTTAACATTTATGCAGCTTTCTGCATTGGTGCATCTTTATCTATAATTTTTCCAAACACTGTGTTTCATCAATTTAAAAAATTATGAGAACCTTAGGCTTCAAATTATATAGGATACATTTTAACTAATTATTTATTATATTTATGTAACTGACATATACTGGTGGAAACACAAACGTTAAGTAATCAGCAGACCAAATACTCATGACGTAATTAATATAACTATGATTATACCATAAATTGGAACTAGTCAGATGAATATTATTTAGATATAATACTAATACGTACTAATTTTTACTTATATTTAAAGTTGAAATTATGCAAAAAGGTATTTAATTATTCTAACTAAACTTAACTTTCCAGTGGCCTAATATTGTGCCATGATGTTTGTAATATTTTTAAAGCCAAAGATCAAGAAAAAACATACAAATACAGCTACAAAATTTCCATAGTTATTGTTTAATCAAACAACATAATATACCTTTTATAGTTATTTTTAAACTGTTAGTTTTTTTGTATTTAACCAATTTCCGACACTAAAATTGACATGAAATATTTGAAACTTATGATATTAAAACATGAAAACAATAAATACCAATGAAATTCAATATAATAAATTCAAATGAGTCATAATTTTTCACTAATAAAGTTAATTAATTAAAATTTCTTGTTTTAAGGTAATAATGGAATTGTTAATAAGTATTACATAATCCACAAACTCCTTTTGATAATTCAAATTGTAATCTACAAATAATAAAGAATCAAGAAACAATAAAATATCAACAAGATTGAATGGATTTAAATTGTGTTTAATTGGAATACTTATAATTATAAAAAGTGTGTGTCCTATATGAATCAATTTTAAGTGATTTAAATTCAAATAATTTCAAAACAATGGTTGAAAGGACAGGATATGACCAGTTGAATGCTGAAGAAGAAGGTGGTGTATTATTGGATAATGCCAAAACTGAAGAACAATGGCTGTCGGATCAACAGGAAAACACTCCATTATATTCTGATGGTACTCCAGCAATTGCAATGTCGCAAAGAATAGTTACAAACCCATTTATATCAACATCTGCTCCACCTGTGATTAAACATTCTAAATATCCACAATTCCATGATGATGAAGAATCTCAAATATTATTGGATCCTTTTCAAGACAATCCAACTCCAATACATATAAACCACTCAACAAATTCAATTTCACCATATGCTGTAAAAACAAGACCAAGAAGAGCACATTCTATAATGTCGATTGATTTACAAGCTATAAATGACACTGTTTCTAAATGGACAAATTCCATAACTAAATGGACACTTGGACCAGGTGAAGTTGAAGGTGTCGCTAATGAAATCCAATATTCTGTATTCAAAGCTCCAATTGGTATTGAACCATTACAAAAATTACCAGAAGGCGGATTTTTAAATACTGGACCAGTAACTAAAACACAATATTTTGCTATAGTAGATGATGCTATTGAAGCTATTGAAAAAAAAGGGATTGAACCAAAAAGAATTGCTGCTGGTTCTTCTGGTAGTTATTTTGTTTATAGCACATCAAATGAAATTGTTGGTGTTTTTAAACCAAAAGATGAGGAACCTTATGGCCCATTATCACCTAAATGGACAAAATGGTTACATAGAAACCTGTTTCCATGTTTTTTTGGAAGAAGTTGTCTTATACCCAACTTAGGTTATATTTGTGAATCAGCAGCAAGTTTATTAGATAAACAATTACAATCAAATATTGTTCCATATACTGATACAGTTTTTCTTTCATCTGAATCATTTTATTATTCTTATTGGGATAAAAGAGCATATGAAAAAAATAAGAAACCTTTGCCTCCAAAAATTGGTTCTTTTCAATTATTTTTAAAAGGTTATCAAGAAGCTGATAAATTTTTGAGTAAACATCCTTTACCAGGATCTGGTTGGACATTACCATTAATACTTCCAAAATCTGGAATAAATACTCCTCAAGAAACTAATACAAATGATTTTAATAATTCAACAACAAACGATTATAGAAATAATCATGAAACACTTGATTTAGATCAAGTTCCAGAATTTCAATGGACACCAGAAGTTATACAACAATTTCGAGAAGAGTTAGAAAAATTAGTTATTTTAGATTATATTATGAGAAATACAGATCGTGGTCTTGATAATTGGATGATTAAATTAGATTGGAAAATTGGATCGAATGGTGAAAAAAAACCGAATTTAAAAATTGGTGCAATTGATTCTGGATTATCATGGCCTTGGAAACATCCAGATGAATGGAGATCTTATCCATTTGGTTGGTTATTTTTACCTGTTAGTATTATTGGTCAACCATTTTCTGAAAAAACTAGAAAACATTTTTTGCCATTATTAACTTCAACTGTTTGGTGGGAAGAAAGTGCTGTTTTATTTAGACAATTATTTGCTAGAGATGATGATTTTAAAGAACGTATGTGGAAAAAACAATGGGCAGTTATGAAAGGTCAAGCATTTAATGTGGTTGAGACTTTGAAGAATCCAACACAAGGACCATTAGAATTAGCAAGAAGAACAAGAATATTAGTTTGGGATGAAGAAATGGAAGTACCTGTTAATATTCCATTTTCAGTCATGTCCAATGCTATTGAGACACCAATCAATTCACAAAGATTGAATAATAATAAAAATTCTGTTAATAGATCATTACTGGAAGCCATTAATGAAGCATTTGAAGATCCTGCAACTAGTGCAGGCACTAATTCTGGAACAAGTTCAAAATCAGCAACATCAGAACCAGCAACAGGATCAACACCAATAGCTACAACACCAACGAGAAACAATAAAAATACTACCAATAATAAATTTGTATCAACAAAAATAGATTCGGCACCTGCTAATTTACAAAATAATTGGAATGAACTATTGAATGGTGATATTGATGAAGAAACATATCAACAACAGAGTCAATCATTTATGAATTCTCCAGCTCAAAATAGAAAATCAAGTTTGAATAATGATGGATTAACATTTGCTCAAGATTCTATGGCTACTAAACGAGTCATTATTGAAAGGTTACAAACTGTTACCTCTAAACCACCAGTTTTCACATGGTGTTGAAAGATATTACTACATTGAACATAATTCTAATTTTAATAATAAATCGTTAATTAATTAAAAAATTGTAATTAAAAGTTTTCTGTGTAGTCATTTCAAAATAATAAGAATAATAATAATAGGTATTCAACTCTTTGGAATATCTTCCAATTTAACTTTCCCAGATTCTATCCAATCTGGATCAAGTAATTCTTCTCTATGTTCATAAAGTAATTTATAACTAGTTTTAATAGTACCATCACTAACACCCAATTTCTCAGCAATTTTAGCTGGAGGGATATCAACTTTAAATACCAAGACAGCCATATAGATAACAGTTGCAGCAACAGTAATTGGGGATCTACCAGCTAAAACCCCAACTGTTTGACAACGTTTAACTATATATTCTGCAGCATTTGATACTTGAATCGATAACCCCAGATGAGAACAGAATCTTCTTATTAGATATTCTGCATTTGCTTGAGAAGATTTGATGTTATCTTGAGCAATATAAGTATTTGCTAATAATGGATCTTTTGATTTTCTTTCTAAAATTTTTTTCATAATGTTATACATTTTCCCCAAATCTTTTTTAGAAACTCTAGTAAAAGTCCCAATTTCTTTAAAAGTTCTATCAACCCCTGCTTTTCTACAACCAATAAATATAGCCGCACTCATTATACTTTCTAAAGATTTCCCCTTTAATGCCTTCTCATCATAAGATAATTTATAAGCTTGTTTTGCAGCATCTTGAACAATTTTAGGTAAATGAGCTGCTTCGCACATCATTGTAATTTTACCATAAACTGCTTGTAAAGCATTATCTTTTTTATCAACAATACTCTTTGATTGGGCTTTATTTAAATTCTTACCAACTCTATAATCACCTTGACCATACCCAATCATAGTAGAAAGTTGGTTCCCATCTAGTAAAGGGTTGCTAGCTTCACCAACACGACTAGGGTCCCCACCATTCTGGTCATCATTAGAGAATGTACGCCATTCAGATCTAGTGTCAACAATTCTATTTGAGAGCACTAAACCACATAAAGCACACACAACATCACCTTCGGCAAATCTTTCCACTAGTTCAGGAGGATACACTTTGCACTCTGGGCATGACAGGATAATGTTTAGATCTGGACCTTCTCTTTTGGTAGAACTAGCCATATCTTTTTCTGTGTTTTTCTCTAATGATGAGAGTTGTTGTTAGTTTACTAATATTTAATCTTTTCAATTTTGTTTTTATTTCTTAATTTCTCGCCTCCAAATTGGCTTTAGTCCATGAAAAGTCTTATAAGTCTATCATCACATGACATTTTAAACCTAGGTCAATTTTAAAGACTTTTACGGGACTAGCAAAATTTTCCACAATCTTATCGAGAAAAGGCTTAACAATTTAAAGATAAGTGTTTGAAGAGTCATAGAAAAATAAAATAATAGAGGATTCTTCATTATTTATATATCGAGGTCAAAAATTCATAAATCCTCGGAGGTTTGAATTATTTAAACACTAAGCATTCATTTTTTCATATTTATTTTAATTTATTCCCATTTGATCTCATACGAATAGTCATATTATAAAGTAACAATGACATTAGAAGATATTGAACTTTCACACAAAATACTTTCACTACAGTCACATGTTGTTCATGGTTATGTTGGTAATAAAGCAGCTACATTCCCATTACAGTGCCAAGGTTGGGATGTTGATGTCTTGAACTCTGTTAATTTTTCAAATCATACAGGTTATGGTTCTGTTAAAGGTACAAAGACTTCAGCAAAAGATTTAGAAATTTTATATAGCGGGCTTTGTGATATTGGGATTAAATATGAGGCATTCTTAACAGGATATGTCCCAGATGCTGAATCATTAAAAGTTGTGGGTAATATTGGTACTGATATCAAATCTAAGAATCCAAAAGCATTATGGTTATTAGATCCAGTAATGGGTGATGAAGGTGAATTATATGTTAGTGAGAATGTTATTCCAGTTTATAAAAAAATATTACTAAGAGGAGGGGTTGATATCATAACTCCAAATCAATTTGAAGCTGAATTATTAGTTGAATTTAAGATTGAAGATAAAGAAAGTTTAACAAAAGCTTTAGATATTTTACATTCTAAATATAAAGTGAAGAATGTTGTTATTTCATCATTAATTTTAGATCATCAAAAGGATAAGATTTTAACAGTATGTTCGGTTGAAAATTCTAGTGCTGTGATTTTTCAAGTTGATATTATTGAATCATATTTTACTGGTGTTGGTGATTTATTTTCAGCATTATTGATTGATAGAATCTTCAAACTTACACGAGATGGTGGGGACAGCGATCGTTACCTAGTGGATTCTACAAATGAAGTCTTGAGCATTATGAGTAAAGTATTGCAGGTGACTAGTAAAGCTGCTGAAAAGAAACTAGGAAAAGCCCCAAAATCCAAAATGGGTGCAGCTGATACCATGAAGGAGTGTGAACTGAGACTGATTGAGTGTCGTGATATATACTCACAAAAGATGCATGATTTTAAAGAACAACAACTCTAAATAGAGATAAATCTAATACAAGTCTTAATATTTATTTTATTATTATTATTATTATGTAATACATTATATAATACAACATAGATATGACATAATTAATTACATAATATATGTTTTTTCATCTACTCACGTGACATTGCGTTGTGGATCCAAAAAATTAGATAAAGTTATAACCAGTTGGAAATTAATACCCATTGCCAGTTTGGAAACTAGCTTGTTATTGTTTTTTAATAAAAAAAATTGGAAGAGTTGATAAATTGATTGATTGGATTACACTGGTTGATATATTCATTTTCTCCTACAAGTCCATCAGAGTTTTGCTGCTCGTGTTTTTTTCCATTTTGTTGCCATTGTTGTTATTTACACAGTTTCTTTGACACAACACAATTTTACATAACTTTCAAATAAACAATGGGTCCAGGTCATGACACATCCTCACCAATAACGAAAGGTCCTAGAAGACTGCCGTTAAGAGACACTATACCCTCCATGAGATCAGTATCTCCAAGTCCTCAAAGATCTGTTTCTAGTGTTTCTGATTTTGGTTCTACATCTGCCGGAGTTGTTGGTACTGGAGCTACAATTAGTAGTGGTGGTTGCTTAATTGATGATGTTTTAACTAATGAGGTTACAGTTGAACAAAAACTAATTCATAGATGGCATGATAAGTACTCTATTTTATCTGCTGTTAGTTTCCCTAAGCGTGGTTTATTATTTTGTGGGACCCAAAATCATGAAATTTTAATATTTAATATGAACACTTTTGAAAAAACTGGTGTTTTGAAAGGTCATACTGGTTCTGTTTTATGTTTAACAAGATCAAAAGATGAAAAATATTTGTTTTCTGGTGGATCAGATTCTTTAGTTAAAATTTGGGATATTTCTTCTGAAACAATGTCTGAAACTCATACTATTTATTCTTTAGTTGATATTGGTGATATTTTTAGTATTGCTTGGTCAGATTCCTTAAAAACAATATTTTATGGTTGTCAAAATGCTTCAATCTTGTTTGTTCATTTAACTGATACTGTTCCAAAAACTCATATTGGTGATATTAAATCATTACCTTCTCATAGATTTGATAAATTTTTTGATTCAAAAGGTCCAACTGGTAAATGTGATTCTTCAATTTCATCATCTAATTTACAAACAGATTTGAAAACAAAAACAAGATTAATTGAAGTTCCTGCCTCAAATATTCAAAGATATGCACATAATGGATTTATTTATTCATTAATCATTGATCCTGAAGATAATAAAACTTTAATCTCTGGTGCTGGGGATGGTATTGTTAAATTTTGGGATTTATCTACAATAAATTCAAATAATTATAATGGATTAAAATTAATTAAATTTATTGATAATGATGATTCTGTTCTTTCTTTGGCTAAATGTGATTCATTTTTATACTGTGGGTTAACTGAAGGTCAATTAAAATTATGGGATTTATCAACTTTTCAACATATTCGTACTTTTACAACAAGTGATGGTGGTGATATTATGGCTTTAGCTGCTGCACATTCTTGTATTTATAAAGGTTCAACTAATATTATTTCAAAGTGTAAAATTGGTTATGATTTAAAAGAAGAGTGGGATGCTCATAATGGGTTAGTTTTAACCGCAGAAGTTTTTTATAGAGGTGACAAAACTTTTTTAATAACTGGTGGTAATGATGCTTCTGTGGCTATATGGGATATTACCGATGATAATACTCAATTATCTAAAAAAACTTCTGTTAGTTCAATTGATAATGATTCTTTATTAAGCACATTATCGGATTTAGTTGCTTTTAAAACAGTATCAAAAAATCCCCAACAATATATTGATGAATCTCGTCGTTGTGCAAATTATTTATTTAATTTATTTAAAAAATTTGGTGGTGAAACCGAATTATTCCCTATTGAGGATGGTAATCCAATTGTTTATTCTTGTTTTAAAGGAAAAGATGATCGGAAGAAAAAACCAAGAATCTTATGGTATGGTCATTATGACGTTATTGAAGCTGATGATACTGCTGGATGGCAAACTGACCCTTTTAAAATGACTGCAAATGATGGTTATTTATTTGCAAGAGGTGTTAGTGATAATAAAGGTCCAGTTTTAGCTTCAATATTTGCAGTTGCTGAATTATTACAAGATGGATTGTTAGAAGCTGATATTGTATTTTTAATTGAAGGTGAAGAAGAATGTGGTTCTTATGGTTTTCAAAAAGCTATCAAAAATCATAAGGAATTAATTGGTGATATTGATTGGATATTATTAAGTAATTCTTATTGGTTAGATGAGGATACACCATGTATTAATTATGGGTTAAGAGGTGTTTTAAGTGCTACTGTAGAAATTTCAAGTGATGGTCCAGATAGACATTCAGGTGTTGATGGTGGTGTTTCTAGGGAACCAACTATTGATTTAATTAATTTATTATCAAAATTAACTAATGATGATGGGAAAGTTTTACTTCCAAATTTTTATGAACCTATTAAACCATTATCTGAAACTGAGGAAAAATTATACAAAGATATTATTGATAGAACAACTGCAGGTTTTGATCCACAAAAATTATTAAAAAGATGGAAATACCCTTCATTAACCATTCATAAAATTGATGTTTCTGGTCCTGGAAATAGTACTGTTATCCCTCGTGCAAGTAAAGGTTCAATTTCTTTACGTATTGTTCCAGAACAAAATATGCAAGATATTAAAGAACAATTAGTTTCTTATCTAACTGGTGCATTCACTAAATTCCATTCAGAGAATAATTTAAAAGTTTCAATTGTTCATGAAGCTGAACCATGGCTTGGTGATCCAACAAATGCAGCATTTAAGACATTACACAAGGCTATTTCTAAACAATGGGGTAAAGAACCATTGTATATTAGAGAAGGTGGGTCAATTCCATCTGTTAGATTTTTGGAAAAAATATTCAATGCACAAGCTGCTCAAATTCCTTGTGGTCAATCCACTGATAATGCTCATTTAGATAATGAAAAATTAAGAGTTAGAAATTTATATGCATTGAGAAGTATCTTAAAAGATACTTTCATTGAATTACCAAGAAGATATGATTGAAAAAAATATTTATGATTATGATTATATTATTGTGCATTAGATAGAGTTTAGCATTTATGAATAGCATTTTTATAATAAATTTCTTGTAAGAATTTTCGGAGAAGAAATTTGGTTTTCTGCATAATCTGCATAAATCTGCATAAAATCCGAAGCAAGCCAAAGTATAATTACTAGATATTTTGTATGAACAACAAAATATTTAATAGATTTTAAAATGTTTGTTTAAATTTGGTTAAGAATTAATGTTACATTAGAATTAACAGTTAATTTTTACTACTAAAATTCCAATTACTGCTAATTTTATTTGATCTAAATCGGAAGTGCTGGGCGAACCGGTGTCAAAATCAACAGCAATATTATAAGGAGCATCTTTTGCCATTCAACTGATATTAAATATTGACAACTATTAGTAATAATGTCGTTATTTATATTACCAGATGATATTATTGAACAAGAAATAATCCCACTGTTATCACCAGAAGATATCAGATCTTTAGAATTAACTTGCAAAAAACTTTATCAATTGATTCATTCATCATCCTTTGTTTGGCATGAATTATTTAAAAAAACTTTTGGTACTGATCCAACTCCATTTTCATTAAATAAATGGCCAGAATTATACAAATTAAGATCTAATGCTAAATTATACGTTTGGGGTGATTTAGGTGGTGGTAGATTAGCAATGTCAAGTCCAGATGTTAAACCAACAACTAATTTACATCGTTCTGGATTTCGTGTTGGAATTTGTAAACCAACAAAAGTTCCAGGTATAAACACAACTTTAGCAGATGTTTCAATGGGTGGGTTTAGTTTTCAAATATTAACAGGTTCAGGACAAATATGGTCAAGTAATCCAAGAGCATATATGGGTGGTCGTACTTCAAGACCCGATGCTGATGGAGAAGATTGGAAAGGTTTTAATGAAAGAGCTGCCGGGACTTTTGATGCTAATGCTGCTAATGCAATCACTGAAAATGGTCTTGTTCCTGTATATTGGGTTGATATGCCAACTGGTCCATTTGGTGTACCAAGACGTATGCCTATAACCCCAGTTAATAATAATAATCAAACTACATCAAATTCAAGTCATGTTCCAGTAACAACTCCGGCACCAGTTATTCAATCAGTTAATAAGAATGGTGCAAAAGATGATGTTGATAATAGATTTATGGGATTACAAGTTACAATTCCAAATTCATCAAATCAAAAATTTGTTTCATTAAGTAGTGGTAGATCTCATTTTGTTGGGTTAGATGATAAAGGTGAAGTTTGGAGTTGGGATGGTGAAAACTATGGTGTTGAAGTGAAGTTTTTTGATTCAAATGGTGTTGATTTAAGTTTGAATCATCAAGTTTTAAAAGTTATTGCTGGTTGGTCTTTTAACGTTGCATATCTATATAATTATGGGTTAGTTTATTGGCATTCAAGAACTCCATTACAAAAAAATGATGTTTTCACTAAAGCAAAATTTACATTAATTCCAAATACTGGTGATGATAAAATTATAGATTTTATTGCAGGTGAGGATTTTATACTTTATATTAATGCTAAAGGTGAATTATTTAGAAATGATTTAATTGGAATGGAAAGTTTACCATTAATAGAATTTCAAAATTATATTAAAGAAAATTCTAAAACTTATGAACCAAAATTTACAAGATTAAGTGGATCTTTTAAAAAATTTGCAGTTTTTAGTGATTCGAATTTAGTATTATTAGGTGAAGGTAAAATTCCAACTCCAAATATAATACCAGAATTACAAAATAAAGATTGTATTAGTGTTGCAGTTGGTGATTATCATTTCTTAGCATTGTTAAGATGTGGTGATTTATTATCATGGGGTTTAGAATCTGAAAGTTGTGGTTGTTTAGGATTAGGTAAAGCACCAAGAGTTGTTGAAAATAGGGTTGGTGTATTTGAAGCTCGTTCATTAAGAGTTGAAAAACCTACAAAAGTTGATGTAGAAGGTAAAGTTGTTGCAATTGGAGCAGCAGGATGGCATTCATGTGCCATTGTTGTTGAATAAATAAATATACATTTATTTACTTTATAATTTAACCCCGGATAGTTATTTTAAAAGACCAAAATTTTTGGCATGATGTTCAGCATGTTGACCAGCAAATGAAGAGACGTAGTAATAAGAATGATCCCAACCATCTAAATATTCATATTTAACTTTACCATCATATTTAGTACCTTTAACAGCAGCCATGAAATCATCTGGTTTTAATTGATCATCTTTAATATGGAAAGAATCAGTAGAACCAACTTGAGTTAATATTTCTGGAGTTGGACCATCATAATTTTTAATTAATTCTGTTGGATCATATCTTTTCCAAGATTCTTTATCTTCACCTAAATAATTACCAAAACAAGTTAAACCCCATGGGACAACTGATGGATGTGCAATTGGGGCAAAAGCACTACAAGAAGCATATTTACCTGGATTTTGTAAAAAAATTGATAAAGAACCATAACCACCCATTGAATGACCAGTTAAACCAACTTTACCAAAATTTAAATTTACAAAATCTTCTTGTAATAAAGGTTGAATTTCAGAATTAACATAAGAATACATTCTATAATTTTCTTTCCATTTTTCAGTAGTAGCATCAACATAAAATCCAGCAGAAGAACCAAATTGCCAATCATCATGTTCACCTTCAATATTAGTACCTCTTGGAGAAGTATCTGGGAAAACTAAAGCAAATCCATATTGATCAGCATAAGGTTGGAAAAAAGCCTTTTCTGCACCATTATTTTGATTAGAAGTTAAACCAGCCAAATAAATTAAAACTGGAATAGATTTTGGTGAAGCAGAATCATATTGTTTTGGTAAATAAACATTTAATTCCATTGGGGTTTTAGTTTCTTTAGATTCATGGGATAATTTCAATAATTTCCCACCAAAATCACGGATTGTTTGTTCAACTTTGAAATTTGTCATAATGGATTTAGAAAAATATGAATTGATATGTTTAAACAATTTGTTGATTATTTTTTTGATAAAATTTTGATTTACAATTGGGGTTATAGGAGTTTATATACTTTGTTGTTCCGTGGACACTTACCGGGGATATAGTTACCTCAATAGGAAAAAAATTATAATGAAATAGGAATTTATATTCTTTTTACTAGAAATGACTAGAAATGACTAGAAATGACAACTAACAAAGTTTGGAAAATTTAGACATAATTAAGAAAATTTTCACAGAGTTTTAACTACATTATTTACTTCACTACAGTAATAAGTAATTATATAAACCGTTATATAAAATAAATATTTCTATCAACGAATACGCTTATTTCTTACCACTCTTCTTGATACCACCACCGACTAATGGCTTACCATTCTTAACACCAGCAGCAGCAGCTTTTCTTGCAGCAGCATCAGCTTTTTGCTTTTCCTTGAAGGCCAAATCTTCTGGATCCAATTCAGCTTGTTGCTTCTTCTTTGCTTTTAGAGCTGAAAAAAAATATGTTAATAAAGTACCTTAAAAAAAAATTCCCTAGCTAAAGGTTACATACGCTTTAGTTTACCACCTTGACGACCAGACATTTTAACTAGTTCTTTTATTTACAATTAGTTGTTTAATTAAAGAGTTTTTGTAATTATTTTCTTTTTTGATCAACTGCATAACTGTCAAAACAAGAATCTTCATATGGTGATAGTTGTGCAAATTATACATGCATATTGTTACATTAACACTACATAATTCTTTCATTAAAATAAATAAATTTCATTCATTACTATCTACTTCGTCACCACTCTCATCAATATCTTCTGTAGACAACATCTCTTTAAACGAAATAGCACCAAGTCTACCAATTGACCAAGTTTTATATGATAATAATAAATTTTCCAAATATTTTTCAAACATTGTTAAATCATCAACATCAACAAGTTTTAATATTTTTTTTGCAGATTCAATATCATTAATCTCTTCATTTTCTGTGTTAAAAGTATCCTTGATTATTCTCCATGCTAACAATGCATTTTTATAAATCATCATTGTAATAACTGGTGTTGTTTCTTTTATTCCAAATTTAAAAGTTTTTAAAAAAAATAAAACATAAGGTAAAACAGCTTCATAAACTTCTTGGGTTAGTTTTGGTAATTGTTTAGTTAATGATCTTGTTGTTCCTGGTAATACCATAACCACATGTGGTTTTGATAATGCAGCTGTTGTGGCAATTGTTGTATATAATGTAGTTTCCACAACACCAGAACTAATTAATGGATCTGGAGAATTTAGTGAAATATATGCAAATTGTAAAAAAACATTGAAAAACCCCCACATTGTTTGAACAGAAGATATTTGTTGTTGATGGAATTCTGTTACATATTGTAATTTTTCTAATGCATTTAATAATTGGGTTGTTGTTAATGTTGAACTTGAAGTATCAAGTAAATTTGCATATAAAGTTTTGTTTCTAATTATAACTTGAATTGTACATAAAATAGCTAGTGACCCATATGATCTTTCTTTTAAATCACAAAATAATTGTTCATTTGTCAATTCAGTACCAGATTTTAAACAAACTTCTAAAATATCTAAATAAAATTCATTAGTTTTCCATGTATCATCATCATAATCACCTTCAGAAGATTCCCAAATATAATCAGGACATGGAATTCCATGTTTCAACTCAACATAAGTCATTCTGGGGCATGTATTCAAAAAAACAACCATAAAAGTATCAATTAAATATATTCCAAATGCAATTCTTTTTCTTGTTTCATATTTAATAGTTTCAAGCCAGGAATTATTTGATACACTTGTATATTGGAAAACACCTTCTTCTCTTGCTAAATTTAATAATTGAAAATGGCTTGAAACAGCAAATCTATACCAATCATCATCACCATTAAATAAACCAATAAATATTGTAATCAATGAAGCTTGAAAATATTCAGTTGTATATAAAAATGTATTCTCAAACTCTAATAAACACCATCTATAAATCTTATTTGACAATTCAATTTCATTAATATATCGACAACCAACACAACACATGATATTAACTAATAAATCTAGTTGATAATTATTGGATAAAGTAAAAGTAACTTTATGAATTATTGGGAACATTGGATGGAAATTATGCCAATAACTATTCAATAGTTCATTAATTTCTTGAGGTTCTAAAGATAATAAAGGTGGAGGTTGTTGATATTCAGTCATTGTTAATAATGAGCTAGAAGGTCTTATAAATGAATATTTTGTCCTTGCTTGTTGTTGTTTTTGTTCTTGAGCATATAATAACACATGGCTTTTCTTTATATGCATTTTTAATGAATCACTTCTTGAATAAATTTTCCCACAATGTATACAAGTATGTTTTTGTTCAGTATGTTGTTTTTGATGTCTTCTCAAGTTTTCCATCCTAGTAAACTTTCTACCACAAACTGGGCAAGAGAATGGTCTCCATTTTGGTTCAGATGATTTCCTAGTACCAGGACTACCATCTGAATCACCAGCAGTACTCATAATTGTGTCTTGAATATGTATAATCAAAGACTTTATAATATAATATTGTTGTTAAATGGACAAAAATTTCCTCTTTAGTCCAAGAATTTCCATAAGCAGTAAGTAAATGATGCTAATATGGGGGTGATCAGTATACAAATGTGTATAAAATGTAAGATGTGATGTATAAATGAATCTTAAATGCCCACTTCAGCAATAAACTGGATCCTAAAAATTATCAAGACTTGGAGAATTTGAAAACTATTTCAAATAATGAAGATTTCAAAGCATTTAACTACTTTAACATCAACAATCTGTTGATAATCAATTTTTTTTTCAAAATAACATCACCCAGTCGACGTTGAACACAGCTGCAAGATATCGATATAGATAAGAAATCCATTTGAAACTAAATGCGTCGATAAAGTCCAGAAAAAAGAGAAAAACTTATAGTGTATTAAAATTAAATACACAAATGATTTAGAAATCAACACTACTATTACAAGATCGACAAGTTTCCTAGCTATACAACTTCATTCAACACTTTCTATTAAAGATAAATATGCTTTCCGTGTCCCGATCTCCGGTGTGATAAACAGTCTTAACTATTAAATATTTTGAGTGGATCTTGAAATTATTATAGTATATCCCCTAAAAGAAAACACAATACGATTCAAGAACCCGTCACAATGTTTAAAATTGCATGATAAAGTAATTGCGCCAGGTTTTTATGGTAATGCGCTAAATTATATTTTATTATTGGTTCGGTTCCTTATATATAAAAGATGGAGCTCCATCTATGTAATATATTTGAAAATTTAAAATTACTCAATCAAGTTGTTGAACATTTTTAGTTTAGCATATGAAGATTTATGTCCTAAGTAAATTGATAGGTTTGTTGTTGGTGTTCAGATAGTTGTAAATAATTGTAGTTATATGGAAATGATTATCTAGAATCTGACCTTTTCCATGGATAAACAATGTAAGGATCCACGTGTCCCTATCATCTCACTTCTTAAGCACAAAAACGGTCACACGATAAGTTATTTTGACCTATATTAAAATTTTTTATTCTATAAAATATAGGGCGGTTTTTTCTTTTGCATATACATACAGTACAACGCATATAGAGACCTGCATAATAAACTTATAAAGGATATATAAATTTCTTATTTTCCAAATCAGTTAAATCCAACATTGAAACATCAACTGGAGTCTTAACCTGATTCCCATTATCATCAACTGTAACAACAAACCCGTTATCGTCCTCAACAACACCATTCTCAATATCTTTAATATATTTTCTTCTTTCTTTATTTCTTTTAGATAGAATGAATCTAATAACTTGTAAAACTAGTGGAGAAATAAAGTATGGTCCAGCAATAATGATACCCCAAGCCATATAATATCTTGGTTTATCTTTAGATCTCCAAATTTGTGGAGCAGCAATATTAACAGCACCATAGAAAACAGACCAAATTACAGTACGAACTAATCTCTTGGAATAACCAGCAGCACTTGATTGAGACCATGAGAATGAAGCAATAAATGTAACACCATTAGCACTAGTTAAAAAAATACCTGCAAGTATACCATAACTATTCTTTAGTGGTAATGCAATAGTTAATATAGCACCTAACAATGCAATTGTTGTGAATGCAGTTGCAATATTTGCTGTTTGGCTTTTAAATATACTCAATAAAACAGCACCACTACATGATAAAACAGTGTTCCAACCAGCAGAAGCAACAGAAACCAGAGTTGAATCTAAGTTTGAAAACCCTAGATTTTTATAGATAATTGTTGATTGAAAACTAACATTGTTACATAACATGTTTATAAATACAAAAAGACCAAATAACCAAGTGATTGGATCTTTCAAAGCTTCAATAACTTGATGTTTTTTAATAGTTTTTTGTTCAATAGATGAATTTGTAGCTTTTTTAATTCTTTGAACAACATGAACTCTTTCAGAAACAGTAAAAATTTTATACGTTGCTGGATTATCTGGATATAAGAAAAAACTACCAATAGACAATACAAATGATAAACCACCCATAATGGCCCAATAAACCTTCCATGGACTCACATTTGGAACAAACTGAACCCCATAAGCCAATAAACCAGAAGGAATCCCCTGAGATAAACAACTAATCCAAAACACTTGACTAACGACGGCTTGTTCAGAAGGAGTAAACCACATTGCTATTGTATGTTCAAGAGCAGGAGTAACACCACTTTCAAAAACACCTAATATGAATCTAATAGCAGCTAGATGACTGAAATTCTTTGCTGCCAAAGTAGTTAAACTAGTTAAAGCCCAAACAAATGTAGCACCACTGATATACCAAGATAATGGTAATTTTTGGAAAGCCCAGTGAGCAGGAGCTTGAGCAATCATATAACCCGCATAAAAGATAGTTTGAAGATTATTATATTTCTCTTGATTTAAATTTAAATCTTCAAACATTCCTAATAAATTGGCATAACCCATAGCATTTTTATCAAAAAATAACAAGAAATTAACAATAAACAACACTGGAACAATTCTTAACCATAACTTTCTTTTCAATTTTTTTTCAACTTCTGGAGTTAATTCACCAGCTTCTGCTGCATGGTCATTTAATAATTGTAATGTGACATCAGCTTCTCTTTCTTTAACAGCGATTTTATCATCTGTATCAAGCGAATTAACAGAAATAGTGTAATTTTCTTTCTTTGTACTCATTTTACTAAGGTTATCCAGGAAAAGAGTATCAAAAAAATCATTAATCATTATTCAAATCATTGCCTTTATATCTGTTTTTTGACCTTTAGAACCTAAAGACACAGGTTTTAATAAATCAGCCATAGTATAATCATATTCGGAAATTTAGTAGGATCTTCAATATAACAGCTAAACAACTAATTACACAGTTTGTGAACTATTAACGCAGGGTGATTTGCTTCATACTCCCAATAAGATATCATGAACGGTTATATGTCCCGTATTCAGCTAAATCAAGGGTTTTAACATTGTTGTGGATCATTAATTAGCGACTCAATAAGAAAATAAACTGTGATAATTTAAAGTAAAATCAAACGCACATTCTAACCTTGACTCTTCAAACAAATAAACCGTTTAAACCCTTAGCCACCTCCTTCTTTTTTATCATTGATGATACTTCCATCAAGAGTTTTTAAAATTTAAAAGTCGATTAAAGTATATAAACAATAAAAAAATGTCAAATTATAGTCCCCCTGTCAGGGTTCGAACCTGAGACACTAAAAACATATGCAAAACTTGCAGTAATCTGCATGTTTATTATATCTACATATAATAATAAATCAATATTGTTTATTTATTTTATTTTGGTGGTGCATAAATCTTATCAACACTATCAACTCCAGCATTAATTTTTATTTGATCTTCTTCAAATTCATCTAATGGAATTAATTGTTTATAATTAACTGGGAAAAATGTTTTAATTTTTTCTTCATATAATTCAGGTTTAACAATTTTTTTAGTTTTTTCTAAATCTCTTATCCATAATCTTGAAACATGTCTTCTATGTTGTTCATCTTCTGTATAACCTAATCTTGAATGTTGTAAAAATAAATTATTTACATATTCAATATCTCCAATTTCTAATTTATGAACTAAAGCATGTTTAAATCCAACCCAATGAAAAGCTCCTAAAGCTTCTTTTTGTTCTTGATTAATTTCAGGATATGAAGAATCTCTTGGTAAATCACCAAATCCAATAAAAGATCTTGTTGAAAAATAAGGAAAAAATTTCCCATCAATATAATGAATTAATGGATTTCCATTTTCTTTTGCACCTCTAAATTTCCAAATTGGAGATGCTAATAAATTTATTAATTCAGGTCTTGTTTCAGCTAATTCATTATAAACTGAAGAACCAGAAGTTACAAGAGATTCACCACCTGAAGCTGCAACAGATTGAACAAATAATGCAACAATATCACCTCCAAAATCATTATGAAACATTTGTGGATCTGTTGTTTGTTGAGAAACTCCAATAGGTGCTCTTTGATCTTTTGGTAAATGTGCAATAGATTTAATATGAGTTAAAGCTCTATTTAAACCTTGAGCATCACGAACTGAACCAATATAACTTGAAATACCTAAAAATACAATAGTGGAATCTTTTGTATTATAATTATCTCTTGGAAAACCTCTAATTATATGAACACCATTACCAAAATATAATTTTTCACTAAATTTTTTCAATTTTGGACCCAAAGTTGGTAAATTGAAAGTTTCTTGAGAAACATCACTTAAAGGTAAATTACTAGCATTAAAATTTTTAATAGCATCATCAATTTCTTTTAAATCTGTGGAATTTAATTTATATAAAAAATCTTCTTCTTTTAAATCTTTCCCATCCCATACTAATGGACCTGATAATTTTTGAGGCCAATCTTGTGGTAAGGAACCAATTTTAGATCTTGGTAATTTTTCCCATTCATCACCTGATAATAAAGTACCTGGTGAATCAGAGTAGTATCTATAAGTATCAACAGTAGCCATATTTTATGTGGATATATTAATGTTGAAGTAAAAATATAATTAATATTACATTAATATTAATGTCCTTTATATTTATTCTACTGTAATTGTGGCATATAAAATTATTATCGAATTGAGGTTAATTTAGCGATTACTTAGGATTCTAATGCAGGTTTATATTATATTGATGGGAGTTTATCAATTAAAGGAAATGTCCGATATATTTCATATCTTTGAAATAATTGTGGTTTTACTGTGGATTGAAAATATTTATGATGGAGATATTTATATGACTTTGAAGGAAATGAAAAATTGATTATAACAAAAAAAAAAATGTAGACATTAAGTAAATTAAACAAATATTAATGAATGACAATTTAATTATATTTTATGTTTATTTTTACGTTCATTTATACTTTTTCTCTATTAAATAGAGTCTTTGCATGAAGCTGCATAAACATACTACACTCAGTTTATTGTGTGGCATCTCTTTTCAATAAATTTCCTAGAAACAGTTAACTAATGAAAAAAAACTCATTTGAGGTTATAAATATGTCACAAATAAACTATTTATTTTATATTTCTCTTTTCATTCAACAGTCAAGATGTCAAGTAAAGAAGATATTGTAACTGATATTGAATCAGCTTCCCATGAAGTAAATTCAACAATTGAAGAAGTTGCTCAAAAACCATTAAATAAATGGCAAAGATTTAAAAATTTTATTTGGGATGGTGAACAAACTCCAGAAGAAAAAGCTTATGTTCGTAAACTTGATATTTTTTTATTAACTTGGGGTTGTTTTACTTATTTCTTTAAAGTTCTTGATACAACAAATTTTACAAATGCTTATGTTTCTGGTATGAAAAAAGATTTAAATATTAAAGGTGATGATTATAACTATGCATTGTCATTATATCAAGCTGGTTATGTTATTGGTGGTATTCCATCTCAAATTTTAATTTTAAAGATAAGACCTTCAATTTGGTTCCCAATTATTGATTCAATTTGGTCTATATTAACATTTTGTACATCAGTTGCAAAAGATACAAAACATTTATTTGCTATAAGATTTTTAATTGGACTTCTTGAATCACCAGCATATGTTGGTGTTTTATCTGTATTTTCAGGTTGGTATACTGATAAAGAATTAGCTAAAAGAGCTTGTATTTTTTATTCAGCTTCAAATGTTTCAAGTATGTTTTCATCTTATTTACAAAGTGCAGTTTATACACATCTTGATGGTGTACATGGTTATGCAGGTTGGCAATGGTTATTTTTAGTTTGTGGTTCAATTACATTATTATTACCAATTATTGGATTTATTGCAATTCCTGATAGTCCAGATAATCCAAGTAAATGGGCAATTTGGTTAACTGAAAATGATAAAAAAATTGCTTTAGAAAGATTTAAAAGAACAAGAACTTCTTTTAATGGTTATAAATGGAGTGATGTTAAAAATACTTTATTAAATTGGCCTTTTTATTTTATTGTTTTCACATATACAAGTTATATGATTTTCACTAATGCAACAGGTTATTTTACACTTTATATTGATTCATTACAAAGATTTACCGTGTCTCAAGTTAATAATATTCCAACTGCTGCTCAAGGTGTTGCTTTAATTGCTAATTTACTTTTTGGTTGGTTGGCTGATTATAAAGGTAGAGTATTTGCATTATATGGTTGTTTAATTGTTAATTTAATTTCTACAATTTTTTTGTTAATTAAAGTTGAAGCTTGTCAATGGATTGGATATATGATTTCAGGTCCTTCATGGGCTTATGGTCCAATTTTTATTAGTTGGACACAAGAATTTTTACAAAAAAGACCATTCGAAGCTAAATTTACACTTGGTATTGCAAATGCAAGTGCAATTGCTAATTTAATCTGGGCAACAATTGTCTTATGGTCAACTGCTCGTCAATATCCTTATTATAGAGCAGCATGGATTGTTGTCTTTGTACTTAATGTGATCCAATTCCCTGTCACTTGGGTAATGGCTAAATTAGTTAAAAATGGGTATAATGTTAATTTATCATTACACAAAAAACAACAAGATCAAGATAATAACGAAATCACATCTGAAAATTCAAATGAGGTCCAATTAAAAGAATCTGAAAAAAATATATGAAAATATATGAAAATATATGAGTTTCTTAATTTGGAAAGTTTAGCGCATGTATAAGTATATAAATACAATGATTTGCTGTAATATATATATTTTTTAATTCATAATAATACCTGTATCATGTCTACTGTTGGTATCATTGGTGGTGGTCCTGGTGGATTAACTGCTTTATACGAATTACTTGAAACTAAACAATTTAAACCAACCATTTTTGAACAAAATGATTCTATTGGTGGGACTTGGAATGCAACTGAAAAAGTTAATGATGAGTTGGGTACAAATGTTGAAGAATTAAGTCCATCAATAACTAATATACCTATTAAAATTGGTGAAAAAGTTGTTATTCCACATCAAAATATTAAATCTTGGTCAAATTCTGCTGTTTATCATAATTTATTTACAAATATTCCAAGAAAATATATGAGATTCTCATATACTGAAAATTATCCTGAAGATATTGATAATAAAGAATTAAATCCATTTTTATATCATTATCAAGTTAAACAATATTTAGATAAATTTGTTAAAGAAAATGAATTTGATCAATATATTAAATATAATACTCAAGTTACTAATGTTGAACCAATTGGTGAATTTGGAAAAGAAACTGGGTATTATGTTACAACAAGAACTATTGGAGAAAATAATGATATTTGGGAAATTCAAAAATTTGATTATATTATTGTAGCTAGTGGTCATTATAATGTTCCATATATTCCAAAAATACCAGGTTTAGAAAATTATACAAAATATAATAAAGTTATTCATTCAAAATCTTTTAGAGATACTGATTCTTTTAAAAATGAAAAAGTTGTTATTGTTGGTGGTTCAATTTCAAGTGTTGATATTTCTCAATATTTATTCTCAAAAGTTTCAGAATTATATATTTCAAAACAAACAGATTCTCCATTTGAATGGATTAATAAAGCATTATCTTCAAATGGGATTCAAGTTAAACCTGTTATAACAAAATTTTCTGATGATGGATCAACAATTTATTTCAAAGATGGTTCAACATTAAAAAATGCAACAATTATTTTTGCAACTGGTTATTATTATCATTTCCCATTTTTAGAATCAAATAAATTAATATCACAATCTTCAAAAATTACATCAAATACTTGGGTTAAAGATTTATATCTTCATACTTTCCCAATAAATCATCAACATTTGGCTTTTGTTGGTATTCCACAAACTTCAACTGTTTTTGCTTCTTTAGAATCTGAAGCTGCTGCAATTGCTGGTGTTTGGACTAATGAATCAAAATTACCAAGTATAGAAGAACAGAAAAATTGGATAGCTAAAAGATTAGAAACTTCTGGTGATAATAAAACTTTTCAAGCATATTTTGTTACTCAAGCCCAAGAATGGTTTATTGATCCATTAATTAAATTAGCTAGAAAAACAAGAAAGCATCCATTGGCAGATGGTCAATCAGTTCCTAGTATTATAAAAGCAATTGAACAAACTGATGAATTGTTTTATAAAGTTAAATCTGGTGAAGTTGTTTTTAAAAAAGATTTGAAATTTGAATAAGATTAATTTACAATAGAATAAATTCAAAACTTATACATATGTAGTTCAATTAGACAGTAGAAAGTGTGTTACTATCATGTTTATAACTGTTAGTATCATTTGGAATAGTATCATCAGAAGTCAAATCAGAAACATTTGAACGTTTAGTGACTTTTCTAAACAAGAAATATCCAAGACCAACTAATAACAAAGCACCAATAGTAACACCAGCTCCAATACCACCAGCATCAGCTAAAGACAAATCATTTGGATAAGCACCGTTGGATTCTGCTTTCAAATATAGTTTACTATATGGAACACACATATCCAATTCATAAGAACCACATCTTTTACACCAAGTTGAAGTGTTATTAATACCAACATTTTCAATATTTGAAACAAATTCATCCCATGACATTTTTGTTGATGTGGAATTAAATAATGAATATAATTTAAGATCTGAAGTATAATCATCATCAGTACCATTTTTAAATCCAAATCTAACATATGGATCTTGAGAATCCTTATCTAACAACAATTCAAATACATATGTAGCACCATATGATGGCATATGTTTGAAATGTTCATCAGTTTGATCTAAATTCAAAAGGTTACCCATTTGAAACATTGTATTATAAGAACCAGTTAAATATGAAATATATGGTAATTTCTTATTTTTCACAATTGTTAATCTTTTCAAGATATGTGATAAAATTGTAGAACCACCAATGTTCAAATCTGGATTGATTGAAGTTTGTGATAAAGTGTATTGATATAAATCAGCAATATTTTGTAACTTGGTGATGGTAGAATCATTAAACTGTTTCTTAACTTCTGGGAAATGAATGGTATTTACCAAGACTTTATCATAAATATCCATTGCTTTAGTGAATTTCAAATCGGTCTTGTTATATTTAGAAGCAATAAATGGAATTTCATATAATGATTGTAAGAAATCTTTAGATTCTTCAGAATATTGATGAACTAAAGAACTATTTAAAGTTGTTTTTAAAGCATTATCCAAATTTGGACAATTTTCATCACCTTTTAACCAAATATAATCATCAGTAGCATTTTGTTCAATAACACTTTGAACATATTGATATCCATGTAATGGATATTCAACAATACTCCCATTGTTTACTTCAGCTAAATAATCATCTTGTTCATCAGTTGGAATATCTTGTGGTGGATAAAAACCTTGTAAAAATGCCAAATGTGAAAAATAAATGACATTACTACTTAATGCTTCACAGTAAATTTCACTAGAATTATAATAACTTGATAATCCTTTTATTTCATCAGTATAACGTTTTTTGTAATATGAACCAATTGTGTATTGGGATTGAGCACCAATTGGACTTAGAATAGTAGCTGGCTTAGCTGCACGATCATTATGACGACCAAATATTACAGCACCTAATAAAGTATCATTGGAAGAACTTGCTGTAACAGTGGTAGTAATTGTTACTAAAACACCTAACAATAGATTGAAATTCATTTTTTGTCTTGCAGATTTCTCAATTTTGGAATATGACAAAATTTCAACTGTATATTAATATACAGCTGTATATATCTGAAGATATTAAGCGGAGATTATTTTCGTTTCCATTAACTCGATCTCACCTTATTTTTCACTTTATCTTATCTACGTAGAAAATAATTTCCGTCGAAAATAATTCCCGTCGAAATTTTGTCCAATGAAATACGGCTATTTTAATATATGCATTATATTACATCTAATTGCATGCATACACATACAATTACGTTTCTCGAGACTTTGAGACTCGATTTAATTTATTGATTTATTGATTTATCCATCTAAAGTATAAGTAAGCAAAAAATACACGTTTTTGATTGGTTAAAATTAACTTTACTAAGTACACAAATATCTAAAAACTCACCAATCTAAATCACCACTAACAGATATTGGATTTCTTACTGGGACTTTAATATTGAATTTCTCATCAATCTTACTAAACATACCAATAACTTCATCTACAGCTTCATCTTTTTTAACCTTCCACTTGCTAGTCCCTAAAGCACCATCTAGTTCTTGTTCTGGTGGTAATTTAACATAAATCGTACCATCATTTTCTTTAATCTCAAACAAGCAAACTGATAAGCCTGGATCATTTTTACAACATCCAGAGTTTGGTTGATTTGGTTCCAAAATATAGTTTTTCTTATATAGTGGATCAGAAATATAAGTATTATTATCTTCATCAGTAGATAAAATACCTTGAGATAACACAAATGAACGTTTGTTACCACACATATTTTGACAAGCATATAATTTCCCTCTCAATCTAAATAATGCAATTTGTGTATCTGAAATTAAAATAGTGGTTGAAGAACCAACTTCACTGTCAGGTAACATTGAAGAGGAACAAACAGGTTTCCACGTTGTTGAAGACCACTTGATGTCTTTAAAATCTTTTCTTCCACTAGTATCATTAGGTGACCAATCAGCAGGTCTTCTTTGACCTCTTTCTCTAATAATTTCAAGATTTTCAACTGTTTTATCAGTATTAGCAAATTGTTTGAAGATAGTTGCAGTATTCTCTGTATTTTGTTCAAGAGTATGTTCCCATTCATCAAAATAATGACCAACAAGTTGATTCATTTGAGTTTCTAGCTCATCACAAATACCTAATTTATCAAAAACGACAACATCTCTTAAATATTCAATACCACCATCTAGATTTTCTAACCATCTAGCAGTTCTTTGTAATTTATCTGCAGTTCTTAAATAGAACATCAAATAACGATCTAATAACGGTATAACCTGGGCTGGTGGAACATCCGCTTTTAATAACTGAGCATGTGCTGGTTTCATACCACCATTACCACCAACATAAACATTGTACCCATTTTGAACTGCACATAAACCAAAATCTTTAGAATGGAACTCACCACAGTCACGAACACAACCAGAAACACCACCTTTCATTTTATGAGGTGATCTAATACCTTTGTATCTTTCTTCTAATCTGATTGCTAAACCAACAGAATCACCAATCCCATATCTACACCAGGTTGAACCAACACAAGATTTAACATTTCTTAAAGTTTTACCATAAGCTTGACCAGATTCAAACCCATTTTCATGTAACTCTTTCCAAATTTCTGGTAAATCTTGTTTTAAAGCACCAAATAAATCAACTCTTTGAGCACCAGTAATTTTAGTATATAAATCATACTTTTTGGCAAGTTTACCAATTGCAATTAATTTTTCAGGAGTAACTTCACCAGCAGACATTCTTGGAACAACTGAATAAGTACCATTTCTTTGAATATTACCCAAATATCTATCATTGGTTTCCTGTAACCCATGAACATCACTATCCAAAATATGTCTATTGTATAAAGTTGATAAGATGGAACCAATGACTGGTTTACAAAGTTCACAACCAGCAGCATCTGGTATTAACCCTAAATTTGACATAACTTCTTTAAAAGATTTATACTGTTTAACCATAATCAACGAAAATAGATCAGATCTAGTGTATTTGAAATGAACACATAATGCATTTGATAATTGTTTACCCATTTTCTTCATTTCTGCTTCAAAAATTACTTTCATTGTTGGCTCACACCCACCACAAGATGTACCAGCTTTTGTAATAGATTTCAACTCACCAATAGAGTTTGCTTTACCACTTCTGATACATTCAACTAATTGCAATTTTGAAATATTTTGGCATGAACACACTTGAGTATCATCAGATAACATTGAAGCATCTGCATCATCATCATCACTGCCATTTTTACCAAGAATTAATTCAGAAGCTGAATATGGCAATGGTTTTCTTTGTTTCACTATTGATGCAAATTTAGTGAAATGTTTAGTATTACCAACAAGAATACCACCTAATAAATATTTACCATCTTTAGTAACAATTAGTTTTGTATAAATATTGTCAATAGGATCAAAATAAACAACCGATTTAACTTCTTTTGAAGAATTTTTTGGTAACCATTTAGGACCATTCTTATCAGCAAAATAATCACCAAATGAAGCAACATCAACACCCATCAGTTTCAATCTTGTACCAACATCAGGTTCAGTAAACTCTCTTGGTTTATGAAATTTGGCTTGAATTAGATTAAATTGTAAAATATCAGCCATAGTGATACCAGGAGCAATTAAACCAAAAGTTTTATCATTCCATGAAGCACATTCACCAATAGCATAAATATTTGGTTCTGATGTTTGTAAAGAGTTATCAATAGTGATACCTCCTCTTTTAGAACAAGTTATACCAGCAGCTTTTGCAACTTCATCTCTTGGATTGATACCAATTGTATAACATAAATGCTGGCATTCTTCAACCTCTCCATTGTTATATTTAACACCTTTTAAAACCCCAGTTACTTCATCAAAGACTAATTCTTCAATGGTGGTCCCAGTTCTAACAGTCACACCTAATTCTTTGACTTTGGACGTTAATAAATCACCACCTTGTTGATCTAATTGCTGAGATAATAACCATTTAGATCTATGAACAATGGTAACATTATCAAACTTGTTCATATCTAACAATGCTTTCCCAGCTTCTAAACCTAATAACCCACCACCAACAACAATGGTCCTCTTAACAACACCAGTTGGAACTTTCAAATTATCAATAAAATCAAACATAGTGTTTAAATCATCGATACTTCTATAAACAAAACAACCAATTTCTCTATAACTTCTAATATCTTTAGGATCGGATTTTAAATCAATTGGGGGTGGTAACATTGAAAAGGGTAAAACACCATCAGAACCTGTAGCAAAAACTAAGATATCGTAACTGTATTGAGAACCTTTAGCAGTAGTAACAATTTTCAAATCTTTATCTACATTGACAACACGTTCATCAACTTTATAATTCCATCGGTCTTTATTTCTATCTTCATAGAATGTTTGTGGTGATAATAACAATTTGTCAATATCTTTGTGCTCAAAATATTCAGTTAAACCAACTCTATTATAAGCAAAGTATGGTTCTTCACCAAAAATTAGATATTTAAATTCTTGGGCTGTATCATTGTCCAACATTTTCTCTAAAAACGTAAACCCAACCATCCCAAGACCAATTATGACTATAGTCTTAGTTTCATTGAAACTAATACCCTTTGGAAAGCCTTGACTATTTGGAAGTGGTGGTATACCACCGATATGTTCTTCCACTTTCATTCTGTTAACCTTGTTTTCTAATAGGTAACTAAACAAAAAGGGAATTAAAACAAGCTTAAAAAAATGGTCTAAAATACTTTTAGCACATAAGTGTAGTAAAACTCATTGCAGTGTCCATAGCATTCCTTTCCAACATGGTTATCTATTTGTTTGGTGCATATTCAATAGTTATTTTAGGACTTGTGTGATAACAAATCAAAGCGGAAAATAATTTTAAAACCTTGCAATAAAACTGATAACATATCCAAATCTCACGTGAAGATACTTGAAAATGGACCAATGACATCTGTTCGATTGGAAATATTTACTTTGTGTCATGAAAGACTTTCTCAAGTGGATATTAAATTTTAAGGGTCTAGTCTAATAATTGCATTAAAGTTCACGCATCTTTATATATTAAAATTTAAAAATATACAACTCTAGAAGGATCAAACTCGGTAGTTTTGACCAATGATTTCACACCTTCAACCATACCAGGTGGACCACAAACAAGGACAAGAAATTTACCATTTTGTTCTTGTTCGTGTAGATATTGTAACCACATTTCTTTGTTCAAACGACCAGTTAAACCTTTCCAACTTTTTGGCACACAGGTCAAATCAGATAAACAATAATCAATAGACAAATTGGAATTCTTTGTAGCCACAAATTCTTCAAGATCTTCTTTACATAAAATATCCTCTTCTGTTCTGTTACCAAAAAACATCTTCATCTTGGTATTATCATTCTCTTGGGAAACAATCTCTGAAATAACTTGATAACATGGTGTAATACCAGAACCACCTGCAATCATTAAAAACGAATCAACCTCTCCAGGTTTACCATTCAATAAATATTTACCATTATTTAGGTACTCAAACTCACCAATTGGGCCTTTTAACTCCACAGACTCTCCAATTTTCATATTCTCTAAAATGGTTGTCATTTGACCACCTGGGATATCACCTTTAGGAAAATAAACTTTAACCAAAACTTCTAATCTCCCCTTCAATAGATGATTAGATTTCGGAGTATAAGCTCTCATGACAAAACGATCTGTTTTGGGGTCTTTGGCACGTAGATAAAAATGCTTACCAACTGGTAAGCCAGTAGTTTGTTCGTTATGTTCTAATGCAAAATGGAAAATCCTTGAATCATGAGAAATGATTTCTTTTGATTCTAAAACAACTTTCTTCCATACTTTGGGATCTAACAATGTTGCCTTTGGTTCAATGTTTGAATCAATAGTAGGCTTATTGGTTTCAGATTTCTCATCTTCTAGTTTACCCAAATGAAATTTTTGCAACATTCTTTTGGAATTATCAGAATGGATAGCCATAAAATCATCAGTTGCATCTTCACCAGCAACCATGGTAATGGATTGAACACCACCAGGATGTTCGTTTAAGAAAGGTGTACCAGTAAAAACATGACCTTTAACAACAAACCAAGGATCTTGGTCATCTTTGTGTTGAGAAAGATCTTCACGAGTAATAATAGTATTGGCCTTTTCTGGATTAACAATCATCAACAGCTCTTCATCCACATATTCTTTAGGAGGAGCTTTTGGTTCATCATTGTCATTACTTTTTTCACCCCAATTCTTTGACAAAATATCACCACCTTCTTTCTTAACTCTATCCATCCAACCACCGGGTTTATTAGCTATTGTTGGATGTTCAAACTTGATTTCATCTGGTGTATTACCAGGTTGAATAGCAACTCTATACCACCAATTATTTAACATAGAAGTAACATTCCAATACATATCTCTAGGTTGTGATGTCATTGAACTATCCATAGCCCTTACTAATATACCATTAGATTCCAAAAATTGAAATTTCTTAACATCAATTGACCAAAAACACCAACATAAATATGATGAACGATCACAAACGTTTACAGTACCACCGAATAACTCAACATACCCAGCTTCACGGAATCTATCTTCTGGATAATCTATTTCACATAATGTCCAAGTTTTACCCTTATCTAAAGACAGTTCAATCCTCCCAATTTGTTTACCTCCACCATTATAAGCAAAGCCTTTTATGGTATACAAATCATCTTTAGTTGAATCATTAATAAACATTTTTTCATCATTTTCAGGAAAAACTGTTATACTTTGTAGGTTCAAATCATAAATAGTATAGCGTTCATCTTTCCACCAAAAATCTTGTTCAGCAGCCATTTCAGGTGTAACTTGGGTTGGTAACACTTTATTATCATAATAATGATACCAATTAGTACTTGGAACTTCTGAAACCACTAATTTACGTAACCACTTTACAGAACGTCCACCAATTACACCAGGAATAACACATCTAATTGGTCTTCCATGATCTGGCTCTAAATAAATACCATTCTGTTTATAAGCAAGCATAATATTTCTTTCAGGGTCTTTAACCATATGTAATGGAATACAAGTACCATAAGCACCTTTAGCCGGTGAATCACAGCCTTCCATCCATAAAAATTTAGCTCTTTTAGATGGTAACGCTTTTGAAATAATATCCCACAAAAACCAACCAGTCCATAATGATGTAGAAACACCTCCAGCACCCCAGTTGAAACCTTTACCTTTTTTCACTTGATTTTGTTCTTTACGACGATTACCAGCACAACACAACGTGATTGGATTGGTGTATTGTGGAAACTTGTCAATCAGCTCACTAACAGATATTTCAAATGGAGCTTCAACATCACCAGAAACACTAATGGTCCAAGACATGATTTCATCTTCATTAACATCTGGAACTGGACCATGATTTCTAACAAAATGGAGATTTGATGAAGTTATAAAGCCTTCATTATATAAATCTGTTAAGGGTGATTCTGCGTTAAAAGGATGGGACCCAGTAAGTCTTAACAATCTTGGATCTCTAGCAACTTTGTTGTCTTTGGTTTGGAGATCAATATCTAAAACTGTAGTATTTTTAATATCTTTCTTCACATTTAGACCTGAAAACTCAAAGTCCAAATCAGCAATACTACTGGATTCAGTACTTATTTCATTTGAACTTAGAATCTTTTCTTCACTATCACTTTCATATAGATCCATTGTATTATTAGCGTTGATTCAATAAGTTGAATAAAAAACACAAATTTGCAACTTATGGGACAATTGAATACCCAAATCTAAAGAGATGTAGTTTTGGAGCAACATCAATCCAAGACTATCATGCAACCACATTTCCTTATCAAAAACGTTTGAAGTTTATGATCTTTTTTTGATAGAGTTCATAATTCTTTTTTTGTTTTGAATAATTGTAAGATTTCCGTGCATATCTTAAGTCCGTAAGTCTCTTGAAATATTTTCCGCCTGGTCTAAATGACCTAAGAAACAAACTCAAGTGGTCTATGAAAGACTAACAACATTTGATTCAGTTGATAAATTGAAACAATGAGTTTGGATGTGCCGTCAACTAAATTTATTTCAAAAGTATGATATATAATTATTATGTAAATAATAAAGATTTGAGAATTATAGAAGAAATCAAATCTACAAGGTATAATGAAATTAATGACTGCTGCTGACTGTACTGATGAAATCCATCTAATTGTTGGATATCACAAGCATCTCGTTTACCAATGGGTACACAAAATCAAAGAAGCTGGTGCCTATCCTATTCTAGTTTACAAATCTGATGCTGTTGATTCTAGCTTAGATAAACTTATTGGGTCTCAAAAGTTGAAGTGGTTAAATGAAGAGTTCTCTTTAGATCATTTGGTGAAATATGGAAGAGATGCAACTTTTAACATCGTGGATAGAGTTTTTGTTATTGAATCTGGTACTTTTAATAACGAAGCAATTTATGAAAACTGTATGAAACTAAGAATACCTGTGGCTACCTATAACTTTCCACAACTTTCTTCTTTTCAACTATTATCCTCTTTTTCTCAAGGTGAACTCCAGTTCGGTGTTCGAGCTGGTGAAGATTATGAATTAGGATCCAGGCTTAAAAGAGAATTGATTAAATCATTGCCTAAAAATGTTGATAAATTGATGTCAAATATAAAGAATATTAGGAAAGAACTAATTGAAATTAAGAAACGAGATCCATATTCTCATATATCCACTAATGGTGAAAATTGGATGAGACAAATGATTCAATATTTCCAATTACCCAAACTCGAGATATTATCACTGGACGATTTTAAGACTGATAGTAAACAAATCATTCATAAGAATCCAGTCAAAAAAAAAGGTACCATAACATTAATTGGTTCTGGACCGGGTTCACTTTCTTGTTTAACTGTTGGAGCATTACTACACCTTCAAGATGCAGATTTGGTGGTTGTTGATAAACTAGTACCACAAGAAATCATTGACATAATTCCAAAGACAACTGAAATAATAATTGCTCGTAAATTTCCAGGAAATGCAGAACAGGCACAACAAGAAATAATGAAAATTTGTGTTAATAGCGCTGATAAATGTTTAAAAGTTGTAAGATTAAAACAAGGTGATCCTTTTGTTTATGGTCGTGGTGGTGAAGAATGTTTGTTCTTTGCACAAAATGGGTATGAGGATGTGAAAGTATTACCTGGTGTTACTTCAGCTTTATCTGCACCACTATTTGCAAAAATACCAGTAACACACCGTGGTGTTGCTAATGAAATTCTAATATGTACTGGTACTGGATCTAAAGGAACAATACCAAAAATACCAGATTACGAACCAAAACGTACAACGGTGTTTTTAATGTCAATTCACAGATTGGAACTACTCATACAAAATTTACTAGACCACCATTGGGATCCTAATGTTCCTGTTGCAATTGTTGAGAGAGCTTCTTGTCATGATGAAAGAGTTTTCAAGGGCACAATCTCTACTATCGTTGATGTTATTAAAGGGATTGATACAAGACCACCTGGATTATTAATCGTTGGTTGGACTTGTAATACTTTAAGAGATCAAGACAAAAAAATCCAGTCAATGCCTAATTTGAACTCCGTAATAAAAGAAATGGATTCTATTGATACCTGCAGTATTTTAGATCTCATCAAGAAATATTAAATTTCTTTGTATAGTTTTTAAATATCAAAGTCTATTGTCCAACTAATACTTTTTATTAAAAAATATTTAAAAATATATAGAAAAATACTATAAAATATAACTAGACAACTTTTTCAAAGATCTATTCATTAACTGTCTTTTTAGATGGGTAGTATTAAATGAATCCTAAGTAAAAATCATACCACTATAATATGAAACCTTAATCACCAGATCGTAATTAATTAATATTCATATTCATTCCAGTTAAGTTTTAAGACTATAATGTGACTTATTTGTCATTAAGACATAAGTCCCCTAAGTTTTCTTCCAAGACTTCTTTCTCGGACTAGCCACTGATTATGCAAGTTGATGCAGGTATCAATAAAAACTATTATCCGCCTCAGCTAATTGTCCACTCGAAATAAAAATACCATTGCCCATTGTAAAGCATTACCAACATCTTGAATCTTCAGAAGTCTTGGAATGAGCTCCAAAATTTGGGCTTCAATTATTCAACTATGTGATCTTGTTATCTCTAGTCCTTCAAGTATGGGTCTTAGTCCTGTATCACTTTGAGTCTCAACTCTTTATCTGAAAACATGGGATTATTATGATGAGACTATTATCATTTCTAAAATAATAGATGATTTTGTGATATCTGATATAGGAGTTTAAATCTTTGGTAAACTAAATATAATTATAACAATATCCATCAAAAAATGTACAGAATTACCAGATATATCATCAAACTTTAAAATGTCAAAGATTATTAATATATTCAAAAAACTAGTTCAACCACCAGAAATAAATCCAAAAAATGAGAAAGCACTTTCAATTCCAATTTTAAACATTTTCAATGTTTATGGTCGTTGTTTCAACCTTGCTTGGTTGGGGTTTTTTGTTTCTTTTCTTTCTTGGTTTGCTTTCCCTCCATTGTTAGCAAGTTTTGTTAAGAAAGATCTTAAGTTAACTTCAGTTGATATTGCAAACAACAACATTGCTGGTTTAAGTGCTACTTTAATTGCCAGATTATTGCTTGGTCCTGTATGTGATAAAATAGGACCTCGTTACTGTATGGTTTTTATATTAGTGATAGGTGCTATTCCAACTGCTTTTGTTCCACTAGTTAACAATGTACCTGGTTTACATGCAATTAGATTTTTTATTGGCTTATTAGGTGGTTCATTCATTCCATGTCAAATGTGGACAACATTGTTTTTTGATACTAAAATTGTTGGTACAGCTAATGCTTTTGCTGCTGGTTGGGGTAATTCTGGTGCTGGGGTTGCTTTTTTCATGTTACCAGCATTAAGAAAAGATCTTGCAAATGATGGATATAATCTTCACAAAAGTTGGACATATTCTTTCTTACTTGGACCATTTCTTATTTTAATTTTTGTAGCTTTATTAACTTTATTTTTTGGTCAAGATTGTCCTGAAGGTAAATGGTCTCAAAGAGGTGATATATTAAACATTGGTGTTGATGTTCGTAAACTAGATTATATTCCAAGTTATGCTTCCAATCATCCAGCAGTTCAAACACATTTTTCCAATTTATCCCAAAAAGCTGCTGCATTTGACAAAAATAATGATCATATTGATCAAATTATTTCTGCTAAAGGTGAAGAAAAAGAATGTGTTAATAATTCAACAGATGAACATAGTGGTGCAGGAGATTACAATCAAAATTTGGATCCAACACATACACATGTTGCTGATGTTGTTTATTTAGATGAAATCATTGAAGAACCATCTTTTATGGACTTTGTTAAAGTTGCATTCTCTTATAGAACAATGTTGGTTGCAATTCCATATATCACAACATTTGGTGGTGAATTGGCTGTTGAATCTGTATTAAGTGCAATGTATGTTGAAAGAACACATGGTGCTTGGAGTCCAAGTCATGCTGGTGCCTGGGGTTCAATGATGGGATTGTTAAATGTTATTACTAGACCAATGGGTGGTGTTATCTCTGATTATTTATACAATACTTTTAAAACCACAAAGGCAAAGAAATTTTGGCTCTTATTCTGTGGTCTGATGGAAGGTATATTCTTGTTATGGATTGGTCTAATTCCAGAACATAAACTATCAATTCATGGGTTCATTGGTGCACTTGCTGTTATGTGCATATTTATGGAAGCTGGTAATGGTGCTAATTTTTCCTTGGTTCCACATATCAATAAGAAACATACTGGTATTGTTGCTGGTGTCACTGGTGCGTTTGGTAATTTGGGTGGTATTTTATTTTCTTTGGTGTTCAGATATAACATTGACTCAAATGATAAGAACGATTATCCAAGATCACTATGGATCATTGGGTTGTGTTGTATTGCTATCAATGTTGTATGTAGTTTTATCCCAGTAAAAGAAGATAGACCACATACTTTTATGGATGAAACTACCACTATAACAACTGAAAAAGTATAATTGTTAAATATTTTAGTTTATTGTTTAGAAAGTACTTTTAAATACGATGTAGTATTAATTATGCATAAGCTCAACACTGCGCAGTATCCTTAAAATTTGTCTACAGTATTTAGGTTTTAAACCCAAATTAATATATAAAACTTCCTTAAGTTGAATTAGTACTGGTGTTTGACATCATGTTGATTAAAACGCTTTACGGGTAAATAATTTTTATTACTTCATCGACTCAATATGCATCACCGGAAAAAATCATCAACCAATAACCATCAAAATACTTTATTACAACAAATATAGATAATGTCAACCCAAACAGCTACTAATAATCACAATCATAGTGGACATCAACACTGTTCAAATCATGACCATCATCATGAACATACTCATCAAGAAAAATCAACTCAAGAACAGAACCAACAAACCCAAACCCAAACCCAAACTAAACAGCAGAATCAACAACAAGTATATGACGATGACGATGACGACTTGAGTGATGACGAGCACCCAATGGGCTGTGACTGCTGTGCTGTTGCTATGTGCTACAACTGATTTACAATTACTATATATTTTAAAGATCTGGTATGTTTTTAGATTAATTTATGACAAATAATTAAAACATCTTTGTACACTATTTTAAGAAAAACTGAAACTTGTATGAGTAGGATATTTCAATCAAGATACATTCAACGTAAGTAATCTTAAAGGTTAAGAATTAAAGACTCTCAAAATAAATTCACTTTCTTGCTTTCTTGATTTAAATTTCAGTCAACTATTAGATAGATATGTTTCTTTATTATGGAGTAAATAGTACAAATGATACAATCATATACTCATCTCAATCACTGGCACTAAATTGTTTTTATTTTTTTTTAAGTAACAACATAACATGCAGGATGCGCCGTCTCTTTCCTTATCATAAAGTTGTTCCGATATTAATGAGAAAGTGATAATTTTAATTTATTAATTATAAAATTTTAACTACTTTTAATTCTAATTCTTTCCTTATTCTTATTTACCTGTTATTCTTTGTCGTTACCACTTTTTTGGTTTTTTGTTTTGATTGAATTATGAAGATGTCAACTCCTCATCATCATTTTTCTGGCTGCTTAACTTGTCGAAAGAGAAAAGTGAAATGTACTTATGAACAACCTGCTTGTAAGAGGTGTATAAATTCTGGGTATAAATGTGAAGGTTATGAGGTCCGCTTGAATTGGTTTGAACCAGTTGAATTTGATCCTTATGGTAATCAAATTCCAAAAAAGAGAAAATATGTAAATGATGAACAACCTTCTTTAAGAAGAAATATTAAGAGATGTAAGTTCAAAAATCCATACAAATCTATGAAAGAATTAGATTGTGATTTATCAATATTATCTCTTATTGAAGAAAATTCGATTGCGGATGGCATAACAACTTTAAAAGGGCCATTTGGTGTATTCCATAGTAACCCAAACCAACCATTACGCAAGAAACCTAAAAATTATTCAATTTATTCATTTCAAAGTCCTGAACCTGTTGTTCCATTTCCACCTCTTACCTTGACTCAAGGTGATTATTATTCTAACAAAAATACTAATTCTGAAATTGAGTATGAAGATGAACAATTAATGAAAGCTGAAGAAGTCTTAGTTTCTTTACCAGATGATGTTCAGTCCATTGATTATATTTCAAATTACCTTCATTCTTACCCAACAATTCAAATATCATCTTTGTTTAGTTTTTTGATTAACTATTTTAAAACAAAGATTTCTGTTAAATTACTTTGTTTAGGTTATAAGTCTAATCCATGGACAACAATTTTTTTACCAAAAGCCCTAGGCTGTCTTGGTGATCAAGTCACTGGTTCTGAAACTCCAAAATCAAGATATGCTTTATTATATGCAATTTTTGCTATTTGTTGTTTTAGATTACAATCTATTCAAAGAAAAGATTCAAAACAATACAGTTTTTTTTTAAATTTAGGTATACGCTTTAGAATAAAAGCTGCAAAATTATTGAAAAAAGTGCTTGAAAATTTGGATTCAGAAAAATATAAAGATTTGATGTGTATTTTGTTAATGATGAGTTCCACAGATGTTGTTTGGGGAACTATGGCTGATTGTCAATATCATATCAAATTATGTCAAGATATTGCTGCTAAAAGATATAAGGAAAGACCAAAACTTAGTAAAAAAGCATTGATGTTGAATAGAGTTGTTACTTTTATGAAATTGATTGGTGATTCAACAAGTCTTGAAAGAGATGAACTCATTAATATGCATTTTATTGATAATTTTTTAAATCTTGATAGACTTGATGGTGAGATTTATGAAGAACATATAAATGACAGAGGTTTGATTGAAATGGTTCCTACTGGTGCCCCTTTTGAAGTTTATAATCCACCAATGGTAGAAAAAAAATCTGATACTGAATTTAGGTTGGCAACATTATACATTTTTCCAAATAGTTTTATCTTTTTATTTCAAACGGTGGTTACTTTACATAAGATTAAACTTTATCTAACAACTGAAGGGATAGTCCCAACAGGTGCTTTCAAATATAAACTAGATGCTTTTATGAAAAAATTGGAATATAAATTACTAAATTGGAGACTTGAATGGAAAATGAACAAGTTTCAAGATACTAAAACAAGTAATAAACCTGAAGATAATCCTGATTTTAAAACACCATTACATGAAGGTGTGTTTCATCATATCATGTGTCATTATAATGGTTTAGTTATATACTATTATAAAAACGTCATGTCTTGTTCAGATGCATTACTTCAAGATCGTTGCAACTGGGTTGAAAACCATTTGAATAGGTTTATGCAACTTAGAAATGAAGAAAAGATTGCAATGTTAACTTGTGCTTGGCCAGGTTTTATTGCTGGTTGTTCATCTTTAGATGTTAGATTACAATATAAATTTGAAAAATGGTTTAACGAGTTAAGTGATGTTGGTATGGGTACTTATATGGGTCCAAGACAATTAATGGCAGAAGTTTGGAGACGAAGAGCTAATAATGAAAACTTTGATGATTGGATAAGTGTACATAAAGAATGGGAAACTGTTTTGATGTTAAGTTGATCTAATTTTTATAATTTCTATACTTTTCCTAACAAGTTAATTTACTTTTGTTAATAGTAAGGGGCTTACAAAGTTCAAAAAATGATTTTATTGTAGATTTAAATTATTATAACTTAACTGGTTCATCATCCAAGTTGACATGAACACTTTTTAATTGTGTGTAAGCTTCAATACCTGATTCACCTAATTCACGGCCAATACCGCTCATACCATAACCACCAAAACTTGCACGAATTTCTTCATCATTAGAAGAATTTATATAAACAGTACCAGCTCTTAACCCATCAGAAAACTTGTGTGCTTTTTTAATATCTTTAGTAAAAACAGCTGAACCTAAACCATATGGAGTACCATTAGCTAATGCTAAAGCTTCTTTGAAATCTTTAAATTTAGTTATAACAACAACAGGACCAAAAATTTCTTCTTGAAATAATCTTGAAGTAGGTGGAACATCAATGAATGCAGTTGGAGGAATAAAATAACCTTTAGTTGGAAATTCTGGTTGACCAGCATTATTATATTCTTTTGAGATATCACCCATTGCTCTTGTTAATCCTTCATCTTCTAAACCAATCTTTATATATTCTTCAATTCTTTGTTTTTGAACTTTAGAAATAATTGGACCAACAGTGGTCTTAGAATCAAATGGATCACCAATAACCCAATTTTCTTTTGTATATTGTTTAAATTTTTCTAAGAACTTGTCATAAACAGTATCTTGAACAAGAATTCTAGAATTTGCAGTACAATTTTGACCAGAATTGTAAAAAATACCTAAACTACTCCATTTAACTGCTTCATCCAAATTAGAATCATCAAAAACAACACATGGGGATTTACCACCACATTCTAAAGTAACAGCTTTTAAATTGGCTGTAGCAAGTTGTTGAATTATTCTACCAACTTGAGTAGAACCAGTAAAAGCAACCTTATCAACATCCATATGTTTTGCAATAGCACTACCAGCAACTGGACCATATCCAGAAACAATGTTAACAGTACCAGGAGGAAATCCAGCTTCTTTAATAAGTTGACCAAAGTATAATAAAGACAATGGGGTATTTTCTGCAGTTTTTATAACAACAGCATTACCAGCAGCTATTGCACTTTGAATTTTCCAAGAAGCCATAGCTAATGGATAGTTCCATGGAACAATTTGTCCAACAACACCATATGCTTCTCTTTTTTCATAAACAAATTTATTAGCATTAATTGGAATATATTTACCAGGAAATTTATCAGCAAATCCAGCATAATATTTTGTTAATTCTAAAATTTGAGCTAAATCACCAATAGCATTAGATTCATATGGTTTACCAGCATCAATAGCATCAATTTTAGCTAAAATTTCTTGATTTTTTTCAATTAAGAAATAAAGTTTTAATAGATAATCACCTCTTTCTGCACCAGTTAATCTACCCCAAGTATTTTCAAAAGCATTACGAGCAGCAGCAACAGCTAAATCAATATCTTTTTCAGTAGCAGCATAAACATCAACAATTTTTTCTCCAGTAGCAGGATTTATTGATTCAATTAATTCATCAGAATGTGATTTAACAAATTCATTGTTAATGAATAAACCAATTGGTTGTTTATAAGTTTCACCTGTTGGTAATTTAACTTCAGGAAATAGATCAGTCATTTGGGGTAATATGTTTATTAAAATTAATGTAAAGTTATTTTCTTTATACAGATTGTTCTTCTTTAAATATATTTATTCTTTACTGATATACGGCAACTTTTCTCCTTCCTTTAACATAACTGCTAATTCTTTCCAATTATCAAATTTCCAAAATCGATATGTAAACAATATGCAGATCAATGCATGTTCTCACATTAGGAAAGAGCCGCCGTCCTGCAAAAGAAAACAGGAAACTGAGAGACAATTTTGATAACAGATACGTCACGTGCAGATGTAGTTAATCATTCAACTTGGGTTAAAACTTCATTTATTTTGAAATAAAATAAAGATGCGCTGGAGTAGTCAGTTGTATTCATGAAAAAGTGGTCTTATCATGATCTTTGAAAAAACATAGCTATATAATGTGATGAAGTCCAATTTTTTAGAAACACAAGTTGTTTAGTTCTTCAGTATTAAAAACTAAAAACTTCAATATGAACCGTGATACTAAATACGATGACCAAATTGTTTCCATTGCTGACTTGGAAAGAGAAGCAAACAATAGATTACCACCAATGGCCCGTGATTTTTACAATGGTGGTTCTATGGATTTGTATACCCTTGATGATAATATGAAAGCTTATGACCGTTATCGTTTAAGACCAAGAGTTTTAATCAATGTTACTAATGTTGATACAACTACTACAGCTCTTGGTTCAAAAGTTGCTTTCCCATTAGGTTTTTCCCCATCTGCTAATCATGGTTTGGCTCACCCAGATGCTGAAGCTGGAACTTCAAGAGCTGCTGCTAAAAAAGGTGTCAACATGGTGTTATCTAGTTGGACTAACACCCCACCTAAAGTTGTTGTTGAACAAGGCGAAGGTTCAGGTAACGCTTATGCCCATCAAATGATTTTTGTTAGAGATGAAGCAACAAATATGTCCATTATTCGTAATGCAGAAGAAGCTGGTTTTAAAGCAATCTTTTTAAGTGTTGATTGTCCATGGTTAGGTAGAAGATTAAATGAAATGAGAAATGATTTTTCTTTACCACCACATTTGGAATTCCCATGTTATCCATTTGCTAAAGATGGAAGTATGTTAACTGATGATCCTCGTTTACAATATGGAACTAATTTAGATTGGTCATCTATTGGTGAATTAAAGAAAAAAACTAAATTACAAGTTTGGTTAAAAGGTATTTTGACTGCTGAAGATGCTGAATTGGCAATTAAATATGGTGCTGATGGTATTGTTGTTTCAAATCATGGTGGTAGACAATTGGATGGTACTTTAGCAACAATAGATGCTTTACCAGAAATTGTTGCTGCTGTTAAAGGTAGAATTCCAGTTCATATTGATGGTGGTATTAGAAGAGGTAGTGATATTTTTAAAGCTTTGGCCTTAGGTGCTGATTACTGCTGGGTTGGTCGTGTTGCATTGTGGGGTTTGGCTTATAAAGGTGAAGAAGGTGTTTCTTTAGCTTTAAACATTTTACATGATGAGTTCCGTACTGTTATGGCTTTGATGGGTTGTACTTCTGTTAAGGATATCAAACCAGAACATTTAGCAAGATTATCTCCAGATGGTAGATATGTTAAACTAACTGATGGTAAGAAATTTCACTTGTGAAAGATGTTCTACAAGTGAGCTTCGGGTTCTCAGTAACTTAAATTTGTATAAAAACTTATATGTGAATAAATAAATACTAATCTTCTTCACTATTACTGTAATTTAATATAGTATATATTTATTAATAAAAGTATATTATTTAGCTACATATTAATGGACTCGAAAATGCAGTTGTCTTTAATACCCAAAACTCATCATCAACACATTCATTAATGATTAATCCTGATCACATTACAGTTGTAAATATTTCAATGATCTTAAACATAAGCCTTAGGAAATTCAACATTTATTCCTCTTGGTATCTCCTTCCATGTGTAGAAAATATAGTAACCACCACCTGATTATGCATATGGATACTTTCTACTTTTGATAACAAAACAATAGTCATTATTTTGGTGCAATCAAAAACTAGAATAGCCTTGTGTATTTTATTTAATATAAATAAACGGTGCTCGTTCTCCTCTCTCCTCTCAAGAATGCATCTTTTTTCTTAAGTTGATAAATGACCATCACTTGTGATAGCTATTATTATGCCTTTATCGATAATAATTCCAAATATTGTCATTATATTATCACAAACATCATACCCTAATCTATATGCAAGATATCATCATATGATAAGGTGCTAAAACATTATAAACGGGTTGTAGCTTATAATAAACAGATCTGCTTTTATATAAAATAACGATTCTCACTAATTAAAACATTAAATAGACTATTAAATAAGCAATATGTCATATCCACAAGACGAAAAACAGAATATGAAATCAAACACTACTTTTGAAGTTCACTCACAGAACAGTATCTTAAACAGAGATAGTATAGAGCTTGCAACATTTGATGAAGCAAATTTAGAACAAATTGAAAACGAAAGTGATGCTGTTTTCGTTAAAACTGAAAATGGACCTGACTTTAGAGGTGTTAGCATGCTTGGTGCTGCTATGTTGATTGCAAAATCTCAGTTTGGTTTAGGTGTTTTGGGTTTACCTGGTACTTTGAAAGTTTTGGGTTTTGTTCCTGGTATGATTGTTTTGTGTGTTTTATGTGTTTTTACAACCCTTACTGGTTTAATGGTTGGTGATTTTTGTTTGGCTCATCCACAAGTTCAAGGTATTGGTGATGCATGTTATATGATGTTTGGAGTAAGTGCTCGTGAAATTGCAGGTGTTGGGTTTTGGTTATATTATACTTTAAACTACGGTTCTGCTTTACTTACTGTTTCCATTGCTTTTAATAGTGTTTCTGAACATGCTATTTGTACTACAGCATGGGTTGGTATTGGTGCTGCTATTGTTTTAATAATTTGTATTCCAACAAGAACAATGAAATCATTATCTTGGTTAGCTTATATTGCAATTATTTCTATTTTTTCTGCTGTTTGGATTGTTGTTATTGCTTGTCTAGCTCAAAAGACACCTGCTCAAGCTATTGAAATTGGTGAAGGTGTTCATAAGAACATTCTTATTAGTGGTAAAGGTTCATCTTTTGCTGCAATTTCAAATGCTGTTGCTACTCATTTATTAAGTTTAGGTGGTACACCTTCTTTTTTTTCAATTCATGCTGAAATGCGTGATCATAGACAATATTCAAAGTCTTTAATCATAGGTCAAATGTTCGTTGTGTTAAACTACGTTATTGTGAGTTGTATCATTTATGGTAAAGTTGGTCAATATGTTGCATCACCATCTCTTGGTTCTGCTGGTATATTAATCCAAAAAATTGCTTATGGTGTTGCTTTCCCAGGTTTATTCTTTTCAAGTTTCTTTCAAGCACATCTTGCCATTAAATATAGTTTTGTTCGTATTTTAAGAGGTACTAAGCATTTACAAAGTAATTCCAAAACTCATTGGACAGTTTGGTTAGTAAACGTTGTCTTTGTTGTTGCCGCTGGGTTTTTAATTGCAGGTGGTATTCCATTTTTTGGTGACTTGTTAGGTTTAATTGGTGCTTTATTTGGTTCTTGTTTTACTTTAACTGTTCCTGGATTTATGTGTTTATATGAGATGGGAGTTCGCCCATGGCAAAAAAAGAACCAAACTTTTTCCCAATGGTTAAATGAATCATTAGTAGCAATGAAAAGCTCAAAAAGAAACATCTACTACTCTTGGATATCTTGGTTTTGTGTAGTTGCTGGTATTTATATTTGTGTGTCTGGTACTTATGGTTCTATTGCGTCTATTGTTCAAAGTTATGCTGCTGGTACTGTTTCTCATGCATTTTCTTGTGAAGATAACAGTAATATTTTACGAGGAAAACATTCTTCCTGATTGGAATTGTATATTATATTTTTGATAAATATATATTTTAAAGTCTTTATTTTGATGTAATACTTTGCTTCTAATCAATCTTTTTATTTTAATATTACCGTGCATTTTTAAGCGTTTACGCATTTAACTGCATGTTGAAGCATTTAAGTGCATGTTTTAATAAAGATTTTCGCATATATCCGCATATAAAATACACAACTACATTTTTTTTGACCATAATTGTATTGAAAAACTATACAAATTTAATCCTCAGATGCAAGAGCAGAATAGTAATATTGTTTTACTCCATCAACCAAAGATGGTTTTAAAGGTTGCCATCCTAATACAGAACGACCTAAAGTTCCTCTAACAACACTTGTACCAGACAAAGCATCTTCAAATGGGTTTGATGGAGTTGTATATTTGTAACCCTTGAGACCAGCAAGTTCAGCAACTCTAGATAAAAGTAAATCAACACTTTCAGTAGAAAAATTACTACCTTCAATTTTCAAATGTTTAACTAATGGATATTTTTCAACAGCTAATCTATATAATTCACCCAAATCATCGACATGAATAGTAGCATAACGACCTCCAGGTTCACCAGGCCATTGAATCTCTTTTTGAACGGCTGCTTGCTTGAATAACATCCCAGGAACACTACCACTTCTTCCATAAACTAAACCTGGGCGAATAACAATCCCTTCAACAGCTTCACTGGCTGTTAAATAGTTTTCAACAGCAGGTCTCCAAGCGACTTTTTCTGGTGCTCTAGTAACTTCAGTTCCATCTGTTATAATTTCCCATCTATCATTTCCATGTAGCCAAACACCAGAAGTCCAAATATAAACTAACTTTGATGCAGTTGGATGTCTTTTAAATTGTTCAGCTTTTTTAATTAACTTTAAACTACCAGTATCAATTGGAGCACTTCCACCAATACAATCAACAATTACATCAATTGTACTCAATTGAGATGTCCATTTATCATCACTAAAAGGATCACTTTCCACTGGTTCAATTTCACGGGCTTGTAAAGCATTACCATATTTTGCTAAGCTTCTTGTTTGACCCAAAACTTGATGACCTGCTTTAACTAACGCATCAGCTACACCTGCACCAATAAAACCTGTAGCACCTAAAACCAAAACTTTCATATTTTAAAATAATTATTCACAAGCTTTTGGAGTAATTAAAAAGAGAGGGGGTTTTGGATATTTCAACATTTATATCAACTTTATGTTTTGGTTTTTGTTCAACATTCGCACTCTGTTTCCAACTTATTAAATTAAGCAAGAACCACCGAGACCAAACATTTGAGAAAAATGACATTATCAGTGATCAATAATTGATATTCATTCGTTGAAGCCTCAAGTTTTTTATCTTCATAGTTTCATAAGGAAAGACGGGCCATATATTATTCTAATTCTTTCCTGGAAGCCGTATTATAGAAAGAAGTACCTATTTAATAAAAACCATGATGGGTATTTAAACAAGACTAAAACACAAAACAGTATATGAAATTTTATTAACAAACCATCGTTATTCACAATGGCCAAATTAGAAGGTGTCTTAGCTGCTGTTCCTACTCCATTCACAGAAGATGGTGAAAAAGTTGATTTCCCACAAATTGATAAATTAGTTGATAGACTACATGAAGCTGGTATTCATGGTATAGTTACCACTGGTACAACTGGTGAATTCCCAACCTTAACTAAGGAAGAATACAAAAGTGTTATCAAGTATTACGTTGATTCTGCTAAAGGTAAATTACCAATCATTGCAGGTTTAGGTACTAATAGCACCAAAGAAGCTATTGAATTAGCCAAATACTGTGAAGATGTTGGTGCAGTTGCTTTGATGGTTGTTCCTCCATTTTATGATCCATTACCATTTGATTCTGTTTACAAATATTACGAAGATGTTTGTGGTGCTGTTAACATTCCAATTATGTACTATAACTTACCTGGTGCCACTGGTGTCAATTTGACTGCAAAACAAATTAGAAAACTTGGTGAAATTAAAGGTTTTGATTATATGAAAGATACTTCTGGTAATGCTAAAGAATTAGCTGACTTGTTAACAAATCCAGTTGATTATTTTACTGCTTTTAACGGTTGGGATACATTAACTTTCTTTGCCTTGGCCCATGGTGCTACTGCTTCCGTTTGGGGTGTTGCTTCAATCTGTCCAAAAGAATGTGTTGAATTATACAACACTTTTACCAAAGAGAAAGATTTAGTTAAAGCTAGAGAACAATGGAAATTCTTATGGGAAATATCAGATGCTTTGGAAAGTGTTAACTACCCATCTGGTATCAAAACTTGTTTAGAGCTAATTGGAGAACCAATGGGTCCAGTTAGACCTCCAACTCAACCAATCTCTAAAGAAGAAAAGGAAATGTTAGCAAAAGTTTTAGAAAAAAGAAAATACAAATAAGTTGTTTGAAATCCCAATGCATTACACTTTGAAGATTACCTAGTGTCGGGTGTTCTAGTTTATGTACTGTGTACATAATAGATTTTTATAGTTCAATACATCATATTAAGTTGATCATAACCAATTGAACATTTCGTATAATTAAACTTCAATGTATCACGTGAATAGAACTTTTAATCAAGATTTTCTGCATTTTTGAAAAATCTAACTGATCAAATTGATAACTATAATTATAAGAGAAATAAAAATTAATTGACCAAACAACCTGTTTCTTGTATTTAACTTGAACTTGAACAACAATGGATATTATAAATTTATTTATACCTTTTTTTTCACTTTCAACTGTTGTTATTTTAATTTGTTCAGTTTTAATTTTGACACCCTTTTTGTTAGGTCCATCATCAAACGCTGTGTTCATTAACTATTTAATGGGCATATTATTGCTTATTACTGCTCTTATCTACTTCGTAACAAGTCTAACAAATATGTATCATCAAATAACTGAAACATAATTTATTAAAAAGGTTCAATTCATCTTATTTGTTTATAAATCCATAAATCCACATGAAGAATTAAATGTGCTATGTCAATGACTGTAGTGAAATAATTCCTAATTTTTAAGATATAAATATTCGCCAAATCAATTTATAAAAGTATCTACATAATAGCTAAAGACCAGAAAAAAAAAACATCTATAAATTGACGAATATGGTGTGTGTGGGGTTTCTATCTAAAAAAAAATTTAATCTTAGTTGTTAAATAAAAAAAAATGAACATGGTCCCTAGCAGGATCGAACTGCTGATCTTGGCGTAACAATTAAATATTAGCACCACGCCTTAACCAACTGGGCCAAGGGACCATATTTGATTTTGAAAAAATCCACTTTTAGAGGCGTATAAGTTGTGATTACGAAAGTGATTACTAATCATAGTATTTTGAAAAAATACATATAGAATTATGCCTTCTGGCTAAACATTTAAATTTAAATAACAATATAAGATAATATACGCCTTTAAAAAAAAAAGTATTTATGATATCAAAACACGCTATATTAAATCTGAATTAGCTTTAAAACGAATAAAATAAACATATTCTGTCCTCGCTATCCTTTCGATGTTCTTTACTTTTTAGTGCTTCCTATCGAGGGACTGGTAAGCTTCAACTAAAACCTAATGACACAAACTAACCATTTCAAAGTTGAATACTACAACATCAACACTTTACTAACATATGACTCAAAAGATTCTGAAAAAAGACTCTGATGATGATAATTTTGGACTATCGTAGACACTAGAGTTATTAAGCAGGAAATTGGTTTGAATGTGTTATCAGTTCTTGTATTCATTATTTGAATGGTTGTATTTATATTAAAGTCTTATTTTGGAAAGTATCCTCATGTCAAAATAGCACAGAACTGAAAAAGATTGGAACTATCTATTATTAACATTGCATGAGGTATATAAATTTAGTGGGTGGCTTTGATATAAAGACTCAACTTACTACAAAACTTCGTTAATTATACTTCAAGGCTTTAACATAAAGTTCATGGTTTTAAATTTTATTTGAAATTAAGAACTAATTATTTCAACAATAATTATATGAGATTCAAGTTCTAAAAACGAAATAAACATTTTTTTGATTTAATTTAGTAACGAAGAAACTGATTGGGAAAGTTTGGTTATTGGTTCTATCTGAATGCATTAATCTGATTGATTAGTATTCAAATCTGTAGTTCAAATCAATTCCACTATATTTGTTATCACCAATGAAAAATGCCTATTAATGTTTTTTGGAAAATGATAATAACGATTAAATCAGGAGTTTATTGCTGAATGTGAGAGATATTTGATCAGCACAACTCTGGTGTTACCACCTTACAACCCAAGAGCAAATGTAGGTTAACTGCTCAGGGAGAATAATTAATATACCTGGTTCAAACAGACAACTTGTAAAAGTACCGTATTGTTGGAAACCTGTATGATATCGATAGTTGGAACGATAAATACCATAAATTTAGAGGCTGCTGCAGCACTTGTCATTGTAAAAGCTAAGTGTGAAGCAATTGTTGTGCTGCTAATGTTGTATTGAAGATGTCAAACAAATGTGGTACTGAATTGATTCAAAAGATAACCAATAAATCTGTAGATATTAAGATGCAAATAACATTTTGTAACACCACAAGTTGAATTTCAATAATAGCTTTAATGATGAGCCACTATTACATAAAGGAACTTCTGGAGAACTTTCTTTGGTGAAAAATAAGTAAAATAAATATTGTTTCTTAATTCATTAAGAGCGTTTTCTTGCTCCAAATGGTAAAGGAAAATCTGACAATTTTAAATAATTCTTTCACAATATATGAAATCTTATGTCATTACGTACCAAAAAGCTTTAGTTAACTCTTACTGTCATGTTTAAATTTGTTAATTCCAGCTTCTGTTCAGTGAAATCTTGAGATCACCTTCAATAAAATTCATATGAGTTATAAATCATGTATAAATCCAGTCATATCTATAATATTTTCATATCGTTCAATAAGCATATTTATCTTTTGCTATTGAATGAATACTTCTCCAAATTTTTTAACTTTTCTCTCCAATATGAATGTCGATGTACTTGGTTGCATCATTCTGTTTTTTGCAATATTCAGGAAAATGAAAACAAAAAAAAATTAAAACACTTGAATAATTAACAATTGTTAACAACTCTTTTAAAATGAAATATTGTTTTAATCCTTAAAATATGCTCCTTTGATAAATATAATTTCTTAATAGTTAGAAGCATTATTTTTAAATATTTTCGTTATTAAAATACTATGAATTATAACTAGAAGATTCTTTCAAAGATCTATTCAACTAATCTTAAGATTATCTGATGCCTTAGATGGGTAATACATTCTTGTATCCATGAATTTTTGGAAAAGATGATTTTTGAATTTTTAAAAGTTTTTAAGTTTAACAATAGATAAACAATTAGTACCTTAGTTTAGCTTTTGGAAAAGAAAAACTTGAAAAAATTATTTCAAGAACCAGAGGAAACATCAAAAAGATAGTTATATTTTATAATTATTTTTAAAATTCTAAACTAAATAATTCATGGTTTATATAACTTTGTCTAAGAAAGTTTGATTTTATTTCAGGTTTCATGTAAAAAAGCATGTTTTCAGGCATTTAAAGCAAGTAGTCTACTTATAGTTAGTCTTAATTTATAATACTTCAGAATTACACTTTTCAAAGATAAATCTTTCAGATGAGACTATTATGAAAAATATATGTTCTTTATAGTCTTGATAATTTTGTGTTGAAGTTTGTTGTTTTCTCCAAATAGCGATGTGACCTGCGTCAGCTGGCACAGCAACAATGTGATATATGCATTGTTACCACCACTACAATAATTTCCCAGACAACTATGACAATATCATGCATTGTATTTATGGAAACGATGCATCATTTACATAACAACGCTTCAAGAAGACGCGTCCTAAAATTTAGAACACAAAGTATATCAAAGGAAGAACTGAACAAGAAGTATAACAGAACATGAAAAGATATAACATTGGTAATGCAATATATAATGAGTTTTAATAAAAGCATGAATGCCTAAAAGTTGTTAATAATTCCTTAGCCAATTGATAGCTCAATTTAATCATAAAAAAAGTGAGAAATAAAACGATTACTAAATAACTAAACAATACCTTTAAAAGCAACATAAAGTCATTTAAGGAGCCGTTAGAAGATCTATCATATAAGTGTCTACTAATAATGATACTCTTATAACCACCTAGTGCTCGGTGAATCCAAAGAAGTCATCATAACAAATTCTTGAAATCAAATCAGTGGAATCTAAACCCATCAATAAAATACCATCAAACAGCAAGTGAAAAGGTCACAACTCAAAGTAGAAATCAGATTTAAAGTCAATCATATAATGCTTGTATGTTCTATCATAACAGCAATGGGTTAAAAGTTTTGTAAAAGTCTTGTTAAACTTATAACTTCAAAATAACTCCAGACTTTAAAAAATCTCCAGGTAATAACAATAATAAACAAGTAGTAAATAAAATAACGTCATTTATCATACTTTAGAACATAGATCACCATCAAGCTTATCAATGTAAACACTTATTGATTCAACAACTCAACTTGAATATAATGTTACTAAATGATTTTTAATGACTGTAATTCAAACAATCAATTATCAATTGGCTCCAATTCATTCCAATGAGCAACAGAAAACATCTTCTTTTGATTTCAATTGAAACAATTTCCAATTAGATCTTTATTTTCATCGCTGTTTGTTGTTGTTGAAACGAAAAAAAAACATCAAAAATCAAAACAACAAATACAACAAAAAATTGATTGTTAATGATGTGTATTGGTTTATTATTGTTATTATAGTCATTGATATCTTTTAAGAGCTCAATCTCTATTTAAACTGGTTTGAATGTCTAAATGTTAACTGAATCAAAATCAAGAACAACAACAAAATGATAACAACACTGCTTTCAAATATCTGACTGTATCTAGTCATTTGCCGCAACTCATATCACTGGGGTTATTTCCAAAACATTAGCAATTACTGGTTACTTTATAGTTAATAATGGTTCTACTTAAGTTGAAGGTCAGATATTCCTTTCAACTGAATTACTTGAACATTTAAGTTTTCTCATCCAGGAAAAGCTATTGGTTTGTCAACTCAAGTAGATCAGCATTGGAGGAATTCTCAATCCTTTTTAGGAAGCTAGCTCCAATAGAGCTTTAGATATATTGACAGAGCTTTAAGAAACAAATCAAAATTATTGAAAAACAGATAAGAATATCCGGTTCACGGACCGGTAGATCGGTCCTGACTCCCGCATAAACGTTGTAGTGTGGAACAGTAAAAGAGTACTTAAACTTTAAGAATTGTAACATTATTTTGTTTGAAAGATTTTATTTTGAACTTTAATCACAAGAACAATACAACAGTATCTTTATCAACAAAAATGTCTCTATTACCAACTACAGAAGACGCTACACCATA